>JACSYO010001600.1:1635000-1770000 GCA_016806645.1 Ophiodon elongatus | reverse complement strand
GACCCAGAGGTAGCGAAGACACTAATGAACCTAAACTAACAATCATGAGGGACCTAGTAGTGTTAGATGTGCAATCTATGGGGCAGCATGCACACACAAATAAAGACAAACAAACAGAACTCTACGATATTAAGAAAATGACATAGCACAGTAAACAAATAAGAATAGAGTGCAATCTGAACGTATCAAGACGTGTTTTTCATAGTGACCAAACTAAAGCTAAAACGTGTCTGGAACACACAAATACTGGTTGTGAGCCTTACCAAGGCAGATACCAAACTGCTGCTGATGTTTGTGGACAAATATCAAAATGATCACTTTGATGTGAATTTATCTTGAATTGTGAATCACTTCCTGTCCCCTAATATTGATTAGTTATGTTTATAAAATGTATATAAAAAGTGCTGGAAGGATTCATAATTGTTGGATTATGGTGATTATGATCATCTAGGAAAAGTTAATACAATTCATGAGAAGATTATAGCCCCCTTACTTAAACCATCTATTGTGTTCTCTGCCTATCCATCAATCCATCCATCCATCTACATACATACACTATTGTTCAAATGTTTGAAATCATCTTCTAGAAAAACTTGATTTGTTACAGTCAGATGGCTGAGAGGACTTCTCTTTCTTGAATGTTCTTCCATGCTTTTAGGTTGTAAAAAGTCCTCTTTACAAATATTATTTTTTATAAAGGGTTTTCAAATAAAGTCATGTTTTGTACATGGAGAACAAAACGCTGTACAATGGTTCAACACACATTGACAATTGAAAGATCCCACTTAGCAACAGTTGAATAAGAATAGAAGGAATCACCGGTCATCTGTAAAATAAATTGGAAGCTAAGCATCAAAATGTGGGCAGATTTAAAAAGGAATGAGTTCATGTTTCAGTGTCAAGTAAACAACAATGCCTATAAAGATATGGATTATATATATATATATATTAGCTATTCTTAAAACTTCACAATTGAAATATATGGTTAGTATAGGGTTAGCAGTATTCAAACTGGAACTAACAATATCAGACAGATATACTATGGACTGACAAATCACACTTAAAACCTATTTAATCTTACCACTGGGTAGACTACTGAGTGGACTACAAAGAGGCCCAAAGAAAGACAGGACCCAACATATTTAGAGCCTAAATGCAACGTTGTGATTAAATAATGACCGAAGGTCATTTATACTGTTCTGGACTGGACAGCAACTTAAAAGCAACTTAAACTTAAATTAAGGGTATTTGGGGGAAAATTATTTCTTTTGTTAAACACAATACCATCTGATTAAAAAATATTCTGTATGCATCAGTAAGATTGGCAAAATAAAGTTACCATCACAGTGTGGCTGATAAACTGACTGTGTCCCCCAAAGTAATCATCCCAGGCTCCTCTCTTTGAGGTGTACCATTCACGGCACAACCCCCAAGGAATCCACACCCTTGGACAGCCCAAGAACACATTCAACAAGCATCTGGGGATCCCGCAGGATGGGCTGCAGGACATGGTGTGGAAAAAGGACACCTGGGCTGTTCGGCCCCACTGCCACTACAACCCTGACCCTCACGAGTTGCTTGACAATGACAGGCCTTCAAGATGTATGGACAAATTATGCAGAAAATATCTTTGATTAATACAATATAAATAACAGGAACAAAATATGGTGCTGGAGAATAACCTAAGTTTAAATTGTCTAAAAAGGTATCAACAAAAAAACTCTAGTCAAAACCATTCACCTTGCAGGATTTGTTCTTACTTAAATTTAATCAAATTCAGGAAAGTAAAGCATATAACACATAAAAGCCAAACACTTGACTTTCTTGAGGCCCTGAGGTGGCATTTCCCCTCACCCAGTAGTAACTCAACTATTGGCCAGTAGCAGCTCCCTGAAGATTGATTACACAGCAGTCTGTGAAAGTGATGAATACCACAGCAAAAAGGGGGGCTAAATTGGAAGTATATTGAAAGGTGGTAGATTGAAAGAAAGCCTGAAAAGAACAATGTAATCAGAGAACTAGAAGGCACGAACAGACCTAATAGTGCTTCCGGGGGCGGCCTCAATGGTCCACATGCAGTGCAGGTTGTGTTCATATGGAGCTGGATAGGCAGGAGACAGTATACGACCAGAAGGCTCATCCTTGATGGTGCCGCCACACTCCGCTAGAAAGACAGAGAGAGAGAGAGATTAAGAAGGTGAACAATGACTAGGAATAAAATAAAAGGAAGTGCAAAATAAGTACAAGCTCATCAATGTTCTGGAAGTCAAATTATTATAAGGTTACAGCAAGGTTAATGTACTTGACATGGCAGAAACCGGATCATCCCACTTTCAGTAAGTACAACACATCACTTTCCTCTCATCATTATTAATTATTGACATAGCAGTCATATGCTCAAATGTGATGTGCTTCATCATCTTGCCTGCAATTTGAATGATAGGGAAGAGAGCAGCCAACTCAATATACTCTATGTGTATCTCCTTGGCTCAGCGAAAGCAATCCACCATCTCAGCCAATGACCTCATCCCGTTGACTTTAGAAGTTGATGGACTTGTTGACTGAACAACACAACATTCAACATATTAAGTTCAGTGTAACTTTTGAAGAGTAAGTTTTGACTGATATGGCAAAATATTGAATATATCTTCAAGGATAATTCCGAAAATATATATAGTGTACAGAACGAATACACAGTTGCCATAATGGAGGTATCACTGATATCAGCATCTGCTGGGCAACATTGTAGGCTATAGATCACACCAAGAGAGTGTCATGAATCATTTGAATCAGAGGAATGTCATTGAGCATGCCTATAGGTGTGTTCGTAGTAGTAGTAGTAGCAATACCAGATTTGGAGTGTTTTTGTTAAGATTTGAGGCACTTTAAACTGACATGGAAAGTGTAAAATGTTATTTTCTTTTTTTTTTTTTACTGACAGGAAAATAGCTCCTTAAAACAGGAGAAAACAGAGGTTGAGGAATCATACTGAGGATGATGGTAATGATGATTGTTGTGAAATCCATCTGTGACAAAAAGACCCACTAATGAAATACAGCAAAATTGGCAGACACTCACAACCAGAGACAAAATAGTAGGAAGGAAGTAACCGACTAAGAACCAAACTAAATTATGATAACATTATAACCACACACACAAAGAAACACGTCATCAGACGGGGACGAACTGCGGTTTATCCATACATATCAGGCATAAACATGTTGTTACCTTCCATTTGACAAACATGCCTTTCCTAATGTTTGCAAATAAATCCTTCCTTTGTTTCTCTCTTTGTCTCCCTCCTTCATTCTCTCCATCTCCCTCATGCATTGAACATTTAAACAGCAATAATCACCAGAGCTGGCCTCTGATAATTTTTGCTGTCAAAGCATAAACACACAAGACACTACAGACTACTTGAAATAGAGTTTGTGCTTGCTTGCAAAAAAAATCTTTGAAAGATTTGATTGCCATTTTTGCTTTCACTATCTTGGAAAGAGAGGAAAAAATGCAAAATAATGAAAGTGAGAACATATTAATCTTTAAACAATTGCTGAGGTTTTAGTCTCTTCAAGCTTTTTCCCTCTGTTATGCTTTTCTTGTTGAACGAAACTTGCTTTTTCATGGAGAGAAAAGAGAAGAGGGTGATCTATCACAGTACGACAAATCCATCTCTTTCTTCTCGCCTTACGACCTAAGAAACTACTGCTCAGTGCTGCCATGGCAGTGTAACTCCCTCAGCTACTCTACCCTTTCAATCTATGTCTCCACATACACCTTTCTAAAATCAACTCAGGTTCTGCCTCTATTTTTGTAGTTTCAATCTCCCTCTCCACAAGACATATTGTGTCAATGTACGGTATGTTGTTTAATATATGGAAATAATACATTTAGGTGACAACCAAATCAAACAGACACATACACAAATAATTTACTTAAGCGACACATGTCACTTAGCCATTAATATGTAGACGTGTGTGGTTTTCTATAAAAATTACGGTACATTTAATTGGATATGCACTGTAATATTAAGGTCAATAAAATGTAACCCTGTTTTAAACTCTGTGTCCAACCCAGAGCCACTCAGTTATTCGGTATTGCAACTTTCCTCTTCTGTGACTTTCAGGATATGAACTCTCTACTGTTTTCAACTCAATTTCATTTTCCTCCCTCCCCTCCTCGCTGTATCCTTCTCATCTGTGTTCGGTGTGTCCCCACTGCTAGAAAATAATCCCACCATTACAAACAGAAGCAGTCCCTCATCTGCTCCCAAATTCACTCTGGCTGTTAGGCTATCTTCTGCAGTGAAAGGGGCATGGGGAGGACAAACCTGCACAGAGATATACAGTATGCTGAATGTTGTTTATACCCAGTCATGAAATTACCTGTCAGTTTGGGTTGAAATGGGAGCCAAGCAATATTATTCTAATCACCTTGGCTGATGTCAAAGAACACCAATCTGCCTGTTTTCCTTACCGAGCTTCTGGCTGGTTTCTGAGAGACTCTGTCAAAGTGTCACCCAGGAGAAGATCCACAAAATTATGCAGGGTTTTCTACCAAGTCACCATGAGGCATTATGTGTGTGAATGTATGTCACTTTAATAGTTTTTAATATATAACGCATAGCATGTCAGGTGAACTGTAGCTGAACTCTACAAAACGATCGAATGGCTCGTTATCGGACATCGAGGGGTTAAATGCCTGCAGGTGTGCTGTTGATATGGGGAGAATCTTATTTTGGTCAAAATAAATAATACAAAATGGGTGTTTACAATCATGATGCAATATGAATAGAAGGAGCTGAATAGAGCGCAGTCATTTTTGATGAGATAATGTACTGAATAAGGTGCTGGAAAAGCAACCAAATGGATGTCCCAAAGTAGCAGAGCTAAAACAGACCACACAGTTTTCCTAAACCTGCTCCGTCATAATCACATTGTTATTAGGATGAAGAACTAGGTCAGACATTTTAGTTTACCAGAAAAAAAATAAAACTGGTTCAGATTAGTAGTGTGTCAAACAGTGCGGCAGCACCTGATGAATCCTCTAATATAATGTAATACAACACAATGCTGTTTTATGCAACTTTTCATAAATTACCGTTTAATTAAATCAGTTGTTTTAAATTAAACAAATAATCTTGAGCTATAACTTGGCAAGCTGCAACAATAAACTATTGCATCATAATACAAATTCAATACTATTATGTAAAATAAATGTAATAATATAAGTCAAAAAGTGATGGTTCTGCATTATACCTATTCTTATTTTCTAAAATTACTTTTTGCTGATCCCACTTCTGTACTTAGAACTTTCAAATATTGTACCGGGATATGTTTACATGGTGGTATAAATACTTTTACTTAATAAAGGATCCGAGTACATCCTGTGTCACACACAGCATGACGTAACAAAGTTAGGTAAAAATCTACACTTAATATAATGCAATGAGCAAGAAGACACCAGCGGATTGCTGGCAAATAAACTAATATTTCTGCCAACAGCATGGACACAGTCGTTCTCTAACCCATTCAAGGAGCATCTGACTCACCAGCACAGAGTGGGAGGGGGCTATCCCATGCCCTCCTTTCCCCCCTCAGGCAGGTAAGCACCTCAGGGCCTTTCAGGGTGTAGCCTGGGTCACAGCTATATGACACACTGCTTCCTGCAAAATGACCCTTGTCCTCCCGCTTATAGCCAAACTGGGGAGCACCTGGATCCTCACATTTCACCAGCTCAAAACCTTGGGGAGAGAGAGAGAGAGAGAGAGAGAAAGAGAGAGAGAGACAGATAGAGAGAGAGAGAGATAGGTGAGGAAGGACAGTACGAAGAGTGGGAGGGTGTTTAAGAAGAAAGCATTAATGTGGCAGAGGCAATGAGGGGTGGAAAGTGAAATATAAGCAAACTAACTAAATTCAATGTAAATAATACATGTAAATAAAGGTGGGTGTTTGTGTGTTACTCACTAATGAAGTGCAGTTCAAAGCCTTTACTGGTGTTATCCGCATTGCTGATAAACTCCAGCCACATGGAGCTGGAGGTGGAGTTCAAGGTGGTCTCCAGCAGCTCGCTGCCTGTAAACAGCCCCAGCAGACGAGCCTTATTACTGCTGCCATCAAAGACCTGGAAGGGAAGGAGGGAGAGTGGGAGGAAGCATCTGAATTAAAAAGAGCAGGTCTGCACACATAGCCATGCTAACAAGGCTGAAATTCCCCCCAATCCCCTCACTTTGAGCAAGTCATCCTCCTCAAGTCGGAAGTCTCGTGCCCGTAGCTGGATGCCTTTGCCAGGCTGCGTCTGGATGGAGTAGATGCACTCGTGGTTGTTGCCGTAGTAACCGGGGTAGTTGGGTGAGAGCAGCACCCCTTGCATGCCAGTCACGGATGAGCCGCATTCAGCTAGAGAAAAAGAGAGGGAGCAGAGAGACAGACGGAGAGAGGAGGGGAGACGGTGGTGGTGTTGGAGAGAGCAGAGGACATGTCAATCGCTATATGCTTGAAACTCACAGTGTATTCATTCATGCTGTCATGCAGAGGGAGATGGGAGAGGTGACGGGGAGGGATACGGTCAGTGACTATACCTGAATGTTGAGTGGCACATCATCATAATCACAATACAATCTGAATATGATTACCAGTAATTTCAGCTCTATTTGAAAATTGCTTTTTGTTCGAGTCACTTCAGGAAAAGAGTGAAAAAAAGAAAGGCAAAGTTTTCTATAAAATATATATATATATGCAGAATTTAGATTGACCACAAATTTATCCAAAATATCATCTTGTGCAGTGAGGTAACATGAGGCGACAGACAAGGTATTTAGAGAAGTATTAAGCTTCTAAAATAAGGCCGTCAGAAGTGTGAAAAAAACTAAATGTTTTATCACTGTCAACCTTTTAATATTTGGATTCATCTATAGGCAATATGAAAGCCAGAGCAAAAGAGGCAGTCATGTAAATGTTAGATAATCTGATATAATTTGTGTGGGTAAAGAAAATAAATAAGACTTCTCCAAACTGTATTTATTTGTTTCCAAAAGAGTGTCAAAATCTTAACGCTTACAAAGTACTTACTTACTTTAGAGACAAAAAAATGGGCAAGTCATATAAATATTCACAGAAAACAATTACAGCTGTTCACAATTAGCATCCCATATGCAGTTTATGTTTAACAGTGCATGGATATACAGAAAAGAGCCATGCTAAGGACAATCATAAATAGCTCAATCATTGTCATGGTCTTTGCTTTACCTATCATTAGGCCCATTAGGAAACAATTTGTTTTCCTATCAACACTCTAGTGCAACTCCTAAGGTTTGGTGCATCATACAATCAACATACTGACCTAAATCCGTCCAGATTTACTCATCTTTCCCAGGCATTAGCAATGAGCAACATCAATAATTAACATAATTCAGCCCGTTAATGTCATCCTCATTAGAGCTGCTGCTCTATATAATTTGGACAAAGTCAAAAAGGCTGTTTCTGGGAAGCTATCCAATGAAGAGACATAACGTGGGTGGACGGGGAGAGATAATGAGGAGAATTGAAAGGGAAATGCCTCGTCTTCCAACGCGACTGACAGTTTTGTAAGTGGATGGGTGGGTTTATGTGAAAGGGCTTGTGCGGATACATGGCATTGTGAGGGGGATAGAAGGGGAGTGACAAAAGCCAAAATAAAGCATGTGACCACCTACCAACACACCTTGGCAGAGGGGAGCTCCAAACTCGCCTCCTACCCCCTAAGCAAATCACCCTCGCCGGACCCTCCAGTCGGTAACCCGGGAAACAGGAGAAGATGAGGGCGTCACCCACCCCGTACTGCAGGCCCTTTCTGGTACTGTATGGTGGGATTCCAGGATCGTCACATGGCTCCAAGTCATACTCTGGAAGAAAAAAAGAAACGGTGTAAAGGTACTGTCTCCACAGATCTATTAGTACATAGAGATACCAGGTGAACTGTGATATGTCTATTTTGTTTTGTTCTAGAAGATAAGAAACCATAGTTACTTCCATCTCCTGTGACTTTTTAATGTGTAAAAGTGTAAATTGAACTGGTCAAGACTTCTGTTGTGCTTTGAAAGGTTGAGAACTTTTCCCCACTGGATAAACAGGAGGGTGAACCATGCTTAAATTAATCAACGTGTCATTTATCAAAATTAAGAATGCATCACGTGCCATTGAGGGGGGTCAACATCTAGGTCTCCATTCAGACATAGATTTAGATCCATCCTGTAAAGCTTAATTTCTAATTAAATAGGTGGTTTTTGGTTGACTGGACTTCGTGATGATCTTTAGACTGAGTCTGGGTGTTCATATCCAGGGATGCTGTGAGAGCAAAAGGAGGTGAAATGATGCTCGCAGTGGGTAGAGGCCCATCTGTGCTCTATCCTAATTGATTAATTTAAAATTAATCAATTCTCTTGATGTTAACCATTTCATAATTCACTCTCGCATACGCATACTCATAAGTATTCGCCCCTTGTTTATGGTGGGCTCCACCTAAATAAGCATACCTGTGTGTGTCAAAACATACCCTTGTATTTAAAAAGTTACAGCAAGTCACTGTTACATACTCAGAAGCCTGAAACGTTCAATCTCAAAATTAAACTTAAGTGGGATATGGCTAGAAAAGATGTCTTGTGTAAAAAAAAGAGCTTGTATTGTTCATACGAGTTCATGTGTTTACGTTTGGCTGGCAGCCTTGCAGTTGCTGAGTAAACCTGTATCTCTAGACTTGTAGATTGCATTTACAGTTCTGTGTGTTTACATGCTAATTTGAGAGCAGTGTGTAAATTGCATTAGATTAAAGTTCTAGTAATCTAATGAAGTCATGAATCAAGTTCAAGGTTAAGGTTCTTTTTTTTGTTAATTTTGGTGGACCAATGGAGGCATCAGTATCACACTGAGACTGTTTCATAACCAGTTAAAAGTAAGTGAAAAATCGAAATACAACATTAACACAACACTCACATTTTCTATAACCAGCGAAAGGAATCCCGATCCCTTTTGAGTTTTTTTCGTTTTTTTCCTCAAGTCGCTCCTATTACAACTAGAACAAGACGGATCCTTTGTAGCCATAACCCCTTCAGTGCTTAACCTCTCGGCCTCAGCCCCGTCTAAAAAATGCGCATGGCTCAATACCGCAATCAGCAATTGTTCCAGCTATCCCTCTTATCGTCTCTCAGCATTTTGAATACCTAAATCCATTCTTACCAGAGAAAGTGATGTTGAATCCCTCGTAGGAAACAGAGAAGTCGGAGAGAAAGCGGATCTGGGCGGTGTAGTTTCCAAATAGGCCGGCACTGAGAGGCGAAGGCAGTGTGGAGCCCGTGAGTCTCCACAGGGGATGAGAAAAGCTGCCATTCTCTGTCACCAACAAATGGTCGTGAGGGCTCTCCAGGTGGAAGGTGTGGAAGTTGAATTGGACACCTGGCGGAAGAAAGATCAAATGGTAAAAAGTGCTTTTAATATTATATTTTCATTCATGACCTTTACATACGTAAGTGATGTACTTGGTATTTCCATTATCATATATGTACAAAGAATAAACTCCTGCAAGTTGGAATTTGCATTCAAGTAAGGCAAAAAATGTATTACACAAATAAATCGGATTTTCACTACAAACAGGCTGAAGTCAACAAAATATTCTCAGTTTCATAATGCATGAAGCATCAATTCCCTGTCTCCCCTCTCTATCACTTATCAAACACATTACGCCGAGGAATAGAGAACATCTGCAAATAAGGCTGTGATTTGATGTGAGAGCTCTACCAAAGGTGACATGACTGGAGCACAGTCCCTTGGCACTGTAGCCCTAGGCCAGCCTCTCAGCACGTCTTACAGAGACATCATGTTCGGCAAAATAAAAAGGCCACTCAGTAGGGGGAAATTACATTGTAAGGGAAATTGAATTTGACTGCTGCATGTGTTGACACAGAATTTCTCTGCTAACCTTTGCCATGGGAGGTCTCGATTATCCATGTGCAGTTCAAGTTGTGAGGGTAGAAGTCTGGGAAGCCAGGTGACAGGATGGTGCCAAAGTTGCCTTGGATATAACCTCCACACAATGCTGACGACACAGGGCGAATGGGTACAGCGGGCGATGGATGATGGAGAGAAATAAGAGGAGAGGCAAAATCAGAGGGCAAAACAAAGTGGATGAAGACAGAAATAAAATGCCCCCAAAAAATAGCAAAACTTGTCTGTGCATTAACAATGCGGTAAAATACATTTTACAAGAGGTGCCCTTCAAGATGGCATAAAAAGGAGAGAGTGGTATCATCAATATCATTAGAGTGGGCAGAAATCAATACTGTCCTTAAATATAAAAGCATTTCCAGATGAGGAAAAAGGGAAACATCAAAGGGGAAGCTCAAGGCCCTACATATAAAACATTTATGATGAAATGAGCCCAAAACTTTTAAAGCCTGAAACAAGAGTTGCTGAAAGAAACGCTATCTTAAATGGATTTTATAATAACTCCGACATTCATATGAATTTAAATGTGATGCAATATGAAGCAAAGTGCTCAAAAAGATTTCTACTGATTTATCTGGAATAACATACAACAATGAATGTAGCTTTAATCCTATCTATGAATAGGATGAAATCTGGCAGGAGACTATTCATTTCTAGGTCAATATTATGGAACGTACCATCACAGCTAGGCAGGGGGCGGCTCCACTGAAAATTGGGTTCACACTCCAAAGGCTCTGTGTCACTAAGTGTGTAACCCGCCTCACAGCTAAATGTCACCAAAGCGCCCACATAGAAGTCATTTCCGTGTCGCTGCCCGTTGACAGGTATACCAGGGTCCACGCAGTGATCTGACTGTAACTGCAAGGCTAGAAAGGAACAGGATCAAAAATTAGTAAGAAAAAAATAGCGACACAGAAACACAGATCCTGAAAATCCACAATGTAATTAGGCTTTTACCCTGTTTTCAAAAGGTCAAGTTGAGGTCAGAAGTGTTAAAAGGCAGTTTGCTCTACGAAAGTAATTCTGATAAATAATTAACTTCAACATCCTTTTTGAACAGGAATAAACAAATGAGAAGTTTCAGCACTCTTTCCCGCTCCACCTTGCATCGTTTCTGCTGAAGTAACACACGTAGTGAATTATTGAAGCTTTGCAGCGATTCATCACAGAGAAAGTGCAAAAGGTTACCAGTGTCAGCCACACAGGTAGAAATGAGGACGGGACTGCTTTAAGGGTTGGATTTACAGCATGAGTGATGACCTGTGTGCGTGGGTGCATGCAGGTGACAGTGTATATGGAATATTGAGCACGGTATTGTGCGCCAAGGCAGACATATCTTCAAGAACAATCTCACACCATTTACTTTCTAATTATAGGTGTTGTAATAAGAACAACTTCATGGTGAAATTGAAAGCCTGCAGATATTGTATTTACGACCAAGACTGTATAGCTTTTACTAGTACGGTGAACAAGGCTTATAGCTGCTCTCTCTGATTCGGTCCCTATTATAATAGATTAATTTATATTAGGGTCAGTGAAGCATGGGTAAATTAGTCTATCCTTTACTGTAGATCTGTTCTGTATCTTCGGGTGTAGGTTTGACTCTGTTATAAAGTTCATAGACTCTAAGCACTTACTTTCGTAACGTATGCGGAAGCCGATGTCCGAGTGGCTCTTGTCAGTCGAGAAGAGGAGATACAGGAAGCTGGAGGTGCTAATTAGGAACTGAGGAACCTGGGTACCTTGGTAACTACCAATTAAAGGTGAGGAGGGAAAACGTCCATCGCGCACCTCAAGGATATCATAGTTGACCTCTGTGCGAAACCTGAGAACAGAGAATTTGAAGAAAGGTTTTTATGCCTTACATAAAAAGAAATGTGATGCAAATACATATGGTCACATTAAGTTCGTACTTGGGATGGGTATCAGTAGGATTTTACCGATACTACTAATCTTATTGATACTGCTTATTGGTTCGTTTTTTTATCGATACTTTAATTGTCTCTTTTTCCTTACCAAATGATACCTTTTGATTATATCATTGTTTTAAAAATAATAAATGCCAAATAGGATTAGAATATATTTACATACAACTGAATGTTGTTTCTAGAGCAGCAACAGTGATGTGTACAACAGCAAAGTCACGATAAAAAGTCATTAAAATCTCACTGGAAACATATGGTGATATCTTCCACAGCAATATCTAAAATATCAATGAAATAAATGATGTTCCTGAGTGAAGATTAGCATGGAGGAGGAACACAGACATCAGTCAGTGTCAGTCAGTCATCCTGTCTCCTATCCTCCTCCTTCTACTGATGTCACTGCTTGCAGGTACCGCTGGTGGAGGGAGGTGGGACTGCTTTGTCTCAGCCAGCTGAACTGCTGGACTACATACAGACAGGCACTTACAGTAACGAGCGTACTTGTTATAGTTATCATCACTTCACTGTCTCTACTGCAGCCTCTCTGAATCGCTCGGTGTGTGTGTCTCTGTGTGTGTGTGTGTGTGTGTGTGTGTGTGTGTGTGTGCGTGTGTTTGTCTGTGTGTGCGTTTACTTGGAGGAGCTCAGCCCTGTCACAGAGAGCAGAGGAGGTGTGTGCTGCAGTGTGATAATAATTATACCATAATATTAAAAAGCACAGATCAATTATTAAATAATGTTAGCACTGATGCCCGTTGAATATCGGGCATCAGTCTAAGAATAAGTCGATAGACTACAATTTGGCTAGTCTGAGTCTCATTGGTAAATCTGATCAGCATGCTAAAGTGCTAAATGCAAGTCTGGATTACCTACCAGACATAGTGAGCAAATGTCTTGGGTAACCAGACCCTAAGAGCCCCGGATGGCCCCAAATTTCACAAATTAGTTTGGTAATATGCTCCACATAAACTCAATATTAACTGAATAATAAGGGTCTTGAGGCTGTCTCACAGAGGGACACTGTACAAATTTACATGGGCCTTGCTAAATACATTAGCATTTTACCAAATTACCGCAAACAGGAGGTCAATAGAGGCCTATAGCAAGCGGGTTTATCTTCTTTTGGGTAAATGAGAAATACTAAGTGCAATTCAAAATGAAAAATTAAATCTACTAATCAACCGAGACCAACTGAAAACCACTGTGGTGATTCCAAAAAAACGAAAGAAATTATTACCTTTTCAACGTTTGGCCACAGTTGTTTTTAAAAGATTTTGACAATAGTATGAATTTCTTTACATCAACGATTTGCTTTTAACCAATATTCGAAAACTAGGAGGGTTAAATCAAATAATTTGTAATTTGCACATGCTGAGTTTTAGAAAATCCTTGGTTTGGTGAGTGCATCAATGTAGAATGTATGTGTGTGTGTGTGTGTGTGTGTGTGTGTGTGTGTGTGTGTGTGTGTGTGCATGCTTGTTGTGTGTTTCTGCCTTTGCTGCCAGAGCCACTTCATCTTCAAAGCTATGAATAAATTGCTTAGTTTCAGTACCATGTCAACTAAATGAAGCGGTTTGTAATATTTTATTGATGTTACATCAAAATTAAAGAGCAACAAACATTTATGTTGTATTCATTTTGCATGGTGTGCTATCGTGGCAGGGACGAGGATGAGATGGGCTCGCAAGGATGAGCCTTAGTGGAACGCTAATATAGCGTTTGATCGTAGGACTGTATGTCCCTCTGTCTCTCACTGAAACATCAGGACAAATTCACTTCCCTCCCATCTCACCGGATCCCTGTGACAGACCATATCCACTTAAATATTTATTGCATATGCATGTATACATTTACAAAATGTGTAGGTCTAGTAGAATGTATTTGTATACATGTATATGTGTACGTACATAAGGTTATCTGTGGATCTTCAGGGAGGGGGGGTTATGTTATCCTAGTTGGGGGTTTATATTAATGTGCATTACTGACAGAAAGGTAAGAGGAACAGATGGAAAAAGTGACAGAATGCAGAGATATGGTTGCTGAAATTGTGAGAAAGTAAAAAAAAAAATTGTCAGAGAAAAAAAAAAAACAGTGACGCAGAAGGAGTTATTTGGGTGACTCACTTGTCGAAGATGATCTTGATGGGGTACCCTGGAGGAGCCTCGATGATCCATTCGCAGTTAAGGGCCTCCTTATAGAGTTCTGGCCAGCCAGGGGAGAGGATGATCCCAGTGGGAGCCTTCAGATCCCCTCCACATGGAGCTAATGGAGAGACAGAAGATATGGAGGGAGAGAAGGAACAGATAGAGATTGAATTATGCATGTCTTTTCCCATCTGATGTATGACAACGTCCATAGTTGATCCCATGCATCAGCCGAGGCTCATCCCATTTCTTTTAGTGCCAGGGTCTATCTAATGTAAATTGGTGACAGCTCACTTCAAGGTTAAGCATTTCTCCGAGGAACATACCTCTTCATTGTACGTGTGTCTGCGTGCATGTGCGCACAAGGGCATGGATTACACATCCATGTGTATGCATATGTTTCCTCCCCTATCCTGTTGTCTTTAAATCTGTTATCAAACCAAAAGTGCTGCTGAAGTCCCCGTCAAACAGAGCAAAGAGAATATCTTTGATCGCTAGCACAAAAAAGACACCAGAGCACATCGACCCCTCTCCCATACTCTCACCTCTCTTACTGTTCACTTTGCTTTACGTCTCTGTAACTGCCTATCCTTAACCAGAACACACAGGCACAGTGGAGGGCTTAGTTACTCGCCAGCTCCTCGCTCCCTTTGAAGTGGAATGATTTAATCAGCCAACTCAGCATACTGAAGGACATCTATAAAACGCATTACGCTACAAACGCAGGGGTATGATAGATGGTCTCAGAGGAATACAACGCTGCTGTGGCACACAGGGGGAAGTGACATGTTTTCATAATGGTTTCTGCTTTGTGTATCTTGAATAGGGAGCCTGATTTGGCCCCTTAGAGCCCTAACCATGTCTGTGCTAAATGTGCTACGCTGCTGGTGTCCAAGAGCCTTAGATAGTTAACACATAGCTTCATCTTAGTTTTGCCAGCTCTATAGGCCTGTCTGATTTGCTGGAAATAGTTTATTGATATTGAGTCATAGAGGGCTAAATGGATGGTTCAGCAACCTGCATGCAAGCACAGGATGTCTGCAGCAACAGATACTTGAAAGAACAAAGCGTCTGTATTACCACCAGCAATCACCCACCGTTAGTCAGATCTTAGTGATTCCTGCCATAAGAATGTATTATTATTGTTATTATAGACATTGTTGATGGTAATAATTAATTATACCTGCAACAAATGTAAAAAATATAGAATCAATGCATCCCAAATGATGCAGCAAATCAATTTCGATAGATTTCCTTTCCTCCCTTTTATCAACAATAATCCTTTCAATATGTGGGTGTGCAGAATAAATAATCTCTTTACAATCCTGAGATGCAGTGAGGCTAAATTACGAGCTAAAGGAAACATAAAAGAGCATATTTTAATTTCATGGTTTAGAACAGTTGTACGCAACCTATAACACAGTGGGCACCGAGCTAATGAGAAGCTCGACAATGGAACAAATGCTTTCAAATCCAAAGCACATCTTCCTCTTAAGGACTTTGCATCTTTACACTGGCAATATCTGGATTTTATCTGAGCCCCACTTAACTTTGCCAGATCTAACATCGCTGTGCAATGTGTGATATTGGATAAAAAATACATCATGGAATAAATCCCATCTCTCATCTTATTAATATTTACAACTAATATTAAAAAAACTGTCAGTAATTCTGAGGATGCTATTTTTCATGCACCCATGTGTGTCCCCAGTAATAGGCTTCATCTCATGCCACCTAATGAAAAAAATAAAAAAAAATAGCTGGAGCTTGTAGTTAAAATGTTTCGGGTAGGTAACAAGCATTCAGAACCTGTTGTAGGATGGCTGTCATGAAGGCTGACCACTTGTTTACTCACCCTCACAGCGGGGAACTGCATTGTCCCATACCACGTTGCCATCCTTGAGAATGCAAGAGATGGTTTGCGAGCCGTGGGTCTTAACAAAGCCCTCCTCGCACAGGAACGATATCGAACTGCCCAGCTGAAGGCTCTCACCGAAGCGTTTACCATTAACTGGCACCCCTGGGTCTGGGCATTCGTTGTGGCGAAATGCTATTGGAAACACAAAGAGGAGAGAGGGTTAGTGTGAAGGAGAAGACAAAAGGTGTGAGGTGTAAGTGTTCAAATGCTCTTACAAAAAATGAAGTGCCCTCTTGTTGAAAACACAAGTGAGAGAACATCTCACCTGTAGTTCTGCATGTATTAATCCTTGTCACTCATTACATTTCCCGTGCAAAGATGCTAATTTCCATAGAGATTCTAAAATAATTACCTTAGTTTCTGGACAAAACTTTTTTCCCCTACTGTCAGCATTTAGCAATGCCAGCATTTAACGAGAGGAAATTTGTTTCACTTAGTGAGTCACATTGATTCAATATGCTGCAGTGATTACAGAGGGTGGGAAACAACACCGTATGCAGATCATCAGGCCAGATGACACCGTTGAATAATACGTGGCGTAAACACAACAGGAAAAAATTGTTTTCATACGTCCTCAAGAGTTTATCCATCAAGTCTCTCAAATTCAGGCAGAAACCAGTTAGAAAGGCTTTGAAGAAACGCAGTCACACAAGAAGAGGCATAACCCTGGAACCAGGCATGTAAACAAATACATCACCTGCGCCTCTATCTCTCTCACTTACTCTCTTGCTCTCACTCTTGTACAGGCACACAGTTAGGTGACACGTGTAGGTGTTGATGAATCCCTCTTCTGTATCCATTGGACCCAAACAGAGTGCCAGCCACACCTCATCCATCATGATCATCTTATTTATTAAAGAGCCAAAAATCCCCTCAATACAGTTTGGCATGTGCTTAATTACCATGAATGATGGAAGTTGTCCGCTCAGCACCACAACCCCCCCAAAAACAGTCCTGCAGTTAGATGACACTGTTCTCGGGAACAAACCGTCATCTTCAATTAACTGGTCTTGACACTCATTCACCATGCTGCATTGGTAATTTATATATTCATCTAACTTGCTAATTAATGCATCAGTTGCCATGTGTTGTCCACATTTTGGCTTTACGGAGGGACCTGGGTTGGCTCGGTGACATGTCTGCACATGAGTGAGAGCAAGGTCCCAAAAGCACTCTGGGTAGGCTGAAGTATGTTATTTTAGCAAGAGCACCAATATTTTAGGAACTAGAAACAGAATACAAGATGAGTCCTCAGAGTGCAATGCTATTTTAAATACCAGCAACAACAGTTTAATGGGTCAAATGATCACACAAATAAAACATTCAGTTTGTTAATTACTGAGTTGAAGAAGTTCTCTAAATATTCTAGTGTCAAAAAACCTTATCAGCTACATAGCAGGTAGGAAGTATATAGGCCGAGAAAACACAGAAAACGGTGTCATACTTGATTGACTATTAGGCCTTACTGCTATAATAATGCACCTCCAAACATCAGACAGGAATGTGAGATGATCTTTTCCTGGGACACTTTGCATGGACGTCCCTGGATCCATCATTCATTTTTCAAAAAAGGTTAGAATAACTATGATGCTCAGCACACATTGTTTTTGATGTACAAGGAGAGATGGCAGTTTGTGATTGGTACAAACCTAACCGACGAACAATACACGCTCATGATGAACAATTAGAGTAGAGCCATGTGTGAAGCAGCTTACCAAAAGTCAAGGATATATCTGTGTGCACAGTTACGTTCAGGTACATTACCATTTGTAATAGAAACAGACAGCATTAGATGAGATGAAGATGAAGTCCATTTCATGTTCTACTGCTCATTATATGATGATTTAAGGCCTACATGCTCTAGTAAACTATCCTTCATTGTAGATGAGTTATTTTGGTTGGATGATTACAAAAAGAAATGTGAGCTGCATTTTTAGTGGCATATTTTATTTGTCAAGCCTTGGACAAGAACAAGTTCTTTGGTTCCAAAGTAATGTTGAATGTGAGAAGTTATGTTCTTGTCTTTTACCACTGTGACAGTATTGTTGTCGTCTTATACTGGAAGTCCACGTGGACTGGACACTTTGTATGTGCATAATAAAATAAACTAATGAAATGCTCCCCAAGTAGATGGATAACTATATAATGATTTGGTAAACTCAAGGTGAGAAGTACAAAGAAGACCATACAAAAGCATCAAACTGTAAAAGTAAAAATAACACTTTATTGCCTTCATTAAAATGAGTCACTGCTACTAAATTTGGGATGTGTAAAAATGCAAAGATCAGGCTCATTACAAAATGATGCATATGCAGTGAATACAATGTCACTGCCAAGCCCTCATGGTACAGTATATCCAAGAAATGGGTTTACCAGCATGCAGCCAACGGTTACTGCGTCAGAGTACAAAACCCATCTGGAATTTCCTCACAAGTCAGCAACTACCCAGAATAGAATATAATGAGCACTGCCGCAATGTATCTGTCAGGTAAGAATCCTGCGCCTTTGTTTGGGTTTTATTTAGATGTCAAGTCTCTATTTAGACAATAAGACAGTTTTTTTTTTGTCATTTCTCTATGTGACTATGTGTGTGCAAAGAATGTGTTGCTGATGGCTAGAAGGGTTTATGCAGTCTGAGGGAGACATAGATATGGCAGATGATTCATGCATGCACACACACATACACATACAGATACACATAATGTACATTACATATGTACAAACAATCTACAATACAAAACGTCCAGTCAGTGCAGGAGTTTGTGATACACTTTAAATACTTCCCTTTATATATTTGACTTTAACACGCAATACTTACTTGTAAACGTGATGTTGAAGCCTCTGTCTGTGTAGGTGTGGTCAGTCAGAAACTCCAGCCGGGCCACATGGGCACTAGTTGTTATAGGAGGAGGTAGGGCGTTACCGGAAAAGGTACCAAGGATAGGAGACTCAGCCTGACAAAAACAGAATAATGGTTAAGGTATCATAAGCTTGAAAAGAAAATAAGTCAGAGAGTAAAATAGCTGCTATGGGGAGGTAGACAGGAAGACTAGAAAGTCCAATGACACTGGAAGACAGGCTCGTACGCATATTTATATTTATATGCTTCTCCTACTGGCATGCACAACGACTGATCAACAGGGCAATAGTTGACACAAACAGAGCTATTCAAAGTAACTAAGAACAACAACTTCTAAGTCATCACTACCTTTCCACCATCTTTGATCGAGAGGAAGTCAAACTGTTTCTCCATGCTGATGTCGTTGAAAGCCAGATTGATGCGGCTTTCAGGATTGGTGATGATCAACCACACACAGTGCATATTGTTACCGTACTCCTGAGGGTAGTTGGGAGATAGCAGCACCCCAGATGGAGTGGTAAAGTTGAAGAAACAGGAAACTATAGAAGGGATACAGAGATATAGACAGTAAGAAATGTAGGAAAAAATAAATAAAACAAAGCAACCGAGTATTGTTTAGGAGGCTGAAAAACACAAGGGATGATTCTATTTACTTTTGCTGACTACAAGACAATATGATTAGATACATTTTATTGAAGGGAATATGTCTGAGTGTGAGTGCGATGAAACTAGCCCATGCCATTAGTTTAGAAGAGGTTGTTTGTGGCTCTTTGTGGAAAACTTGAACTATTTATCTACCATTATACGATAATAGGAACCCACTAGAAAGGAAATCTTATTTAAGTAAGTCTTGTGGAATGAAATGGGTATAGAGGAAGCCTAAGCCGGACAAAATCTGCCAACACGACCCGAAGAATCATTGCTTTCAAGCAACGTCTAGCTATAAGGAATGTGTTAGCATTCAGAAAATGAAAGATGGTCTCATCTCCCTCCCTGACTACTGTCAAGGCTGTCACTTGATCCCAGTATCTCCAATGAATGTGCTTCGAAGGCAACAGCACAATAGCTGGATGTTACTGGGCAGATGTGGCCTTCCTTGAAAAGTCAGCTCACAATTTCTGCTCTGTTTGTGGTGGTCTATCAAGGCTGAACAAGTACATGCTTGGGAATGAAAATGACAGCACTGACGATGTTCTCCTTCACGGACATATTTACATCTGATAGGATAAATAGACCACTACTCGGCTGTCATTGGCACTTGCCCCAATTCTGTAACAAGGCAATGGTTCTAGAAACATTGTCAATATTCTCAACTATCCTTTGGTTTGTACATAGATTTGAGGTTAAAAATGAGCCATGAAAAGGCAGGTTGATCTAGCTTCCAGGTGCTGGGCTCTATTGATTGTCTAAGGATGTTTCACTTCACAGTAAATTCAGAAAAATTACGTTGACATTTAAAGGACCAGACAATTCAATTTCAACAACCATAAACTTAATTGCGAGCTCAATATCAACACAAACTAAATTTAACTAAGTTCAAAGACAATGCAGAAAGGTCATAGGGGGATTTGTAAGATGACTTGAGTCTTAGTAACACAAAACACTGTATTATTTAACAAATGTACATTAGAGAGATAGTTAAATATGCACTGACGCCTTAAATATCCCTGTCATGGGAATACATCTATCAGAATTTGCAGCCAACGTTCCCTTTTTATTATTATTAATATAAAATGAATCCTATTCGAATGCTTACCCAGCACTGCAGGAGCAATGCTTAATATCATCATCCTCAGTCTAAAAAAGAGAGATGACGTCTGCCTTCTAAATTTTGCACTGACACGGTAAATAGCTTTATCTCAAAGTTTCACTTAGTTCTGCAGCCATGTGTGATTTCTTTATGACTTCATTCATCCATTTCTCCATATAAATTATTAGCTACAGGATGTAATTATTCCTTATACCTAATGCACATGCAAAGAAACACGTAGTCTGCGAACAATGCATCATCATCTTGGATGACGAATACAAGCGCCCTGCATTGTGTCTACATGGCTAAAATAGTTTGTTAAATGTTTACTAAATAAACAATGTTTAGCAGTAGTATTGGCCAAAGGTTGTGCCAGCAAGTCATTCAGCTCAGTGATGTTTATCTAGATACTGCCGCATTTTGTCCACCCTATTATCTTATCAATAATATAAACAGTGGCCATTATCAGCATGGTCAGCTCTCTTTTCCTTTTGCCCTCACCCTCTAACTCTCTGTGTTTGTCTTTCGTGGAGTTAATTAGATAATAAGTACTCTTACGGTTTAAAAATCCAGGGCCTCTGCTGGCCAAACTGTCGGGATAATCTGATAATTTATTATGCAGCCTTCTCTGCACAAACATACATATTTATGCCCCTCTTGATTAGTGATGCACTCATGCACATGGCTGTACATCTGAATAACATAAGGTATCCAAGAACTTACAAACACAGCTGGGTTTTTTCGCCGACCATTGGTTGTTCTTCTGACAGGTGATGTTCTTCTTCCCCACCAGCTCAAAGGCAGGCAGACACTCAAAGTAGAGTCGGTCCCCATGACGAAAACCTATCCCCTCCCGTTTGCCATAAGCTGGGATTCCGGGATCTCCACAACTGCCTTGGTCAATTTCTGTTTGGGTGAAAATAAATGCAAATCAGAAATTCATAATACATAATTATTTCCAGTGGAAACATATTTCGCAGTTGTACAAATAAAGACCTGCTCCTGTTGAATCATATTAGAAATACATTTAAAGGTTACAATTAAATTAACACGAGCCCCCTCTCTGGCCGTCCTCTCTTTCACCTTTACATTATCTGAAATAAAAACAAAATACTAATTATTTATTTATTTAGCATCATGGACCACCATGGTGGCTCTACATGACAAGTGTCTTTTATACAGTTTTACTAACAAATGCTAGATAGATTAGTAAAAAAAAAGAGGAGGAGGAGGAGAGAGAAAAGAGGAGGGGGAGAGAGAAAAGAGGAGGGGGAGAGAGAAAAGAGGAGGGGGAGAGAGAAAAGAGACATCTCAACTCACGGTTATTACTGACTGTAGCCTCCAGCTGATATTGACAAGATACTTCTACATATAGTAAAAAACTGATATGAAGATGCAAGACCTCACACTGAATCAAAACAGATAGAGCTGTTTCTCATTAATTCCTGTTTCAGGAAAATGTGGGTTTGGCTTATCACTACTGATTTTGTCTGACCCTATATTTTGACAGGGCAAAAGTCCTTGGATGGCCAATTGAAAAATATTTCCCCAAAACCAATTTATTCATTTACTTTACCATTTACATATATATTTTTTTTCTTTTGCTGACTGTGGAAGCCTGGAAGAATAGTGCAGTCCTGTAGTCTGCAGTCCAGAGAAAAAAATGACTTTCCTTATCGTTCTATACAATGCTATTCTACAGTCAATTCTTAACTGTTGGATGTTGGAACTTTCCACCAGCACATTGTCCACCTTTTTCCCACACGGTCGACGAGGGAAATACATTTACAACTTGTGGAAAACAATAAGGTGAACATTACTTGCAGATTAGGATGAACTCTCCATTATTACCAGCTCTTATTACAGGAACATTGTGCCAATTTCCATCATTTGTTTGACACTTTTAAATCTACTTTATATTTGTTTTGTTAGCAACACAATCTGCAGAGAGTTCTATTGACTAAATAGTATATGTGCTGGCTCAGCTGACATATGTGAAGGAGGTGGTGCCTCAGTGAATTCTGGTTCATGGTTTAGATTTTGGTCAGACACACTTGACCGAGAGCAAGATGAGGAAAAACATACTTGAACAATAGAGAGAAAAATGTTCAGGTCTTCTGCTTGTTTTGAGTCAGTGTAGCATTAAAGCTTGCGTTTTAATCAGATATGGGATTTGCATGAAGTAGGACATCTTGGAGAACTATCTGTTAAAGGTACATGTCCTTAACAGTAACCTCAGTTGGTTAATGCATCTCTAGCTGAAGAGTGTCCGGGGTTATTGCTTCATTAGTTCCTGGTTTTATTGAAATTTTGCATCAAAGACAGTCCTGTCTGGCACCTTGAGTGAATATCGGCAATGACTGAATCAGTGAAGAGATAATTTTGGGCTGACGAGGTAGACTAGCATTTACAATTCATGACATCAAAATCAATGTGATTTCCCTATTGTCCTTTAACAGGAATTACATTTCAGGACAATTTCATTTTTCACAAAGTAGTCCGTACTTCTCTTTATCCTCCGAACGTTAATCACTTACGTTGCATCTCATGTCGGTCTCTCTCTCCCCCTGCAAATGTATATTTCCCCTTACTGTGTGATAAACGTTCTAACTTGAGTTGGAAGCTGACGTGAGCACTTTAAGGTACATGAACAAACACACACACACACACACACACACACACACACAAACACACACACACCTCCATGAACACCCTTCTTCCTTAAAACCAACACACGCCAATTTCATTTTCGCAAGATTTATGCATTCCTCTTTCTTTCACTCACTCTTCTTTCCACTTTTCCGAGGTTGCAGATTGCAGATGGGAATGCTGAGGCATCCTATCGAGGCATCCGGATGGGGGAACACAGAGAGCGAATACGCTCATCCATCCAGGAAATGATGGCAGCGTCTAATACGATTTTAAATCGCACCAGGGGCGGTGCTGGGTATAAATCCATACTCAGCCCTAATGATGATCATCATTTAGAACACATATTTAGAGCTCACTGCGGTTTGGATGTATGGCTGTCCTGAGGCAGCCTCATTCACAAGACAACTCATTGATCTTACGTGGAAGTCACCTTTAAAACAGGGGATGCTGAAAGCAAGTTTTGAGTTGGGCCTGAGAGAAAATTTAAATATTTGACGCGAATGTAAGGGATCCAGAAGAAACTACATCTAGAAGAACACGACACATATAGGACAAACACAAAAATACATACATACATACGTACATACATACATACATGTGCAAATGCATTCCGGCACAAACACAATCACTTGTTTGTCGCTATAACAGACACATTGAAGAAACTCCCTGCGGTGGTTTTTCTCAAGTGAGGCCTCTCTGCCTCATGGGTCCTTACAATTAGAACTTGATTGAAAATGGAGGCAATAAATAAGAGCCCTTTGAAGTGAGCTTGTACGTTGGCTTGCTTGTGCATGTGTTTCATGGACTGTCTGTTGGTATGCATTAGTTTGTGAATGTATGTGTGTGTCTCTGCGTTTGTTGTGTATAAGTGCAGGCAGGAGTGAATGCATCAGCATTTGATTCTCATGAATAAGCGAAGAGATGTAATGGCATATTTGTTGTTCCTGTCTGTTTAACATTCCGCAGGAATCCAAGCATCGTAATGGGACTCAGACTGGCATTACTTTCAACAAAGTCACTGCAATCTCCTAAGGCCTAAAACGACAAGAGGACTTTAGGAATAAAGTGTATTGGTAAAACACAATATCGCATACAATATCTCAATGTGGCTTTACGGACCAATGTTTCCAATACCAAATCAAAGCCTTACAGGATATGTGAAGTGGCCTATTTACAACACTTGGACAATGTCGACACATTAACTGCATTAACTGTGCAGTTAGCAAAAGTACTTGCATATCTTATCGGTGGGTATTAGCCCTATTCAAGTACTGACAACAACATTTTGCCTCCAGAAATGTTACACGTGGCACATCTCCAACTTTGAACCATTAAAAGCTGTCTGATCAGGCTCTGAAAATCATACTGTTAAAAACTTAAAATGTATGTTGAAGGATTGAGGCCACTGCAGAGTGTGTGTAATCCACACTCAAATTGAAGAGTACGATGGGAGTGTGTGTACTGGAATGACTGTGTTTGCAATTACACTTGATGATCAGGCTTAAAATACAAGTAATTGAGAATGCAAATTAGATTGTGGGTGCTCCAATCTGGGAGGTGAAGTGGTTCAAAGCGTTTCTTCCCCTTCATTAAGTAGAACTCATTGTTTTAATTACACTTTTGGTTTAGCATGCTGCTCCACTTTCTCTGTTATTTTTACTGATAATAAATAAGCATCTGTGGGCAAGGGAAAAGACTCGCTGTGCTTCTGAGAGGCAAATGGCAGCCATATTGAGAAGAAGAACTCTGGCAAACTCCTCAAATTCACAGAGATACACACAGACAGCCAGAACGCACACACACCTCGACAAACTCACACCGTCACTTCTTTCGGTCTCGCTTGTCTTCACACATGCATGCAAGCACATACACATTTTTACAAGCCTATTATTTTATGACGCTATTAGGCTTCACTACAAAAGTCTTAGATGAGAGCATCTCTGACCCCTATGTTCTTGAAACTAAACTCACGATGATCCATACATAATACAGTCAACCGATACAAACTATATCAGTGCTCAAGTTGTCAGCTTTGATCAATTAGTCGCAATGCACAAGGGCAAATGACCCAAAAAAAGACATGTCATTCTAATCGAGACTCTAAAAGAAAGAGTTACATTTATTAAATGCTGTCAGCAAGCCGGCACATCCCACTGACTGACAGTCACAACTTTTGAAGCATCCTTACCTTCGAAGGACACCTTGAATCCCAGGGAGCCACTGGTGTCATCTGTTTTAAAGTTCAGCCACATCAGGTGACTGGTGCTAACCACAAGGTCTGGAGTGGTGGTTCCTGACAGGCTAAAAAAGAAAGAGACAAGAAGACAGGTTCTTCTAAGATTGTTGAGAACATTGTGTGTGTTGTGCAACCTTTAGTGTGACTGTAAAGTATGTCTGCTGTGAAACCTGGATAAATTATTATAAGCAGTGTTTGCACTTACTGCAGAATTTGGTGTCACTTTAATAGCCAAAGGCCCTGTTTCTACTGCATCATTAAAACAACTTCCACGCGAGCAGAAAAAAACAACACATGAAGTTATATATTAAACTATCTGACTTTTCTCATCAAAGAAAAGTGCTCTAAAATGGTTGCAGGCAATTCTAGTCTGGGAAGCCTTTTTTTTTGTTACCCTAACCCTTTAATTCAAAACAGTTGGGGGACAAGAAAGTGGAAAATGAAGGCAAGATCAGTCAATGCCACAGAAGTAATTTAATCCTGTTTGAATAGTAATTCCCCCAACTCTAATTACGAAGTGTATAGCTGTGGAGTAAGTGATTAGGGGATCTAATTTTAGTGATGGCACACAAAGGATGGTGGAAGTAGTAAGGAGAGGTTGAATCTTTTTTTTTGTCTTTTCCTGCAGCCTTTTGGTAATTTGTGATGAGTTTCTGTGAATTTGTCTATTAATAAGTGGGAGGAAAGACACAATATGAAGTATATCCAAAGAAGCACCATAGTGCACCAGATTGTGGGGATTCACCCTTGCATTCCCCTTTTCTTGTATTGTTTAGATCACTAAAACTAAAGTTGAGTAACTAATGTTTCAGATGATATGTTGCCTGATTGACTAATATAATTCCATGATTTATATTTCCTATAAACACAGGTTTACAGTTATGTACAATGTTATGGAACATCCAACCTAACAAATTTGGTCAGTGTGTTATAATTGACCTGCAAGCATATCACTGTCTAAAAAACTATTCTTGTTTGTGGGCTGTTTGGTTGTCTATCTGCTCATGTAAATTATGTTCTTCCCACTCAAGGACATCGTTTCCCCTGTGGGAAAAACATTGAGGTTGACTGACCAAAGAGTAATCTTCCATTATGAAACTGTCAAAGCACAGTGTCTTTCATGTGAAATAAGGGGATTTGATTGGCTGTGTCTCATTTCTTATTAACCACCACATTATGACTGTGGTTCATATAGTCCACATTATGCTTTTGATCTTAAAATAATTTTGCACACACTTGCCTGCACTACTGATTTCCAAATATAATATAGTCTGAAATTAAACTGTGCAGATAGCTGCAGTATATTCTCTGGTATTCACTCTAAAATGTTTCTAATTTGTTTGTGTGCAAGAGTGCATCCGATCTCAATGACAAAACTGCCCACTCTACTTTCATATCATGAAGAGGGAGTGCAGAGGGCAGAGGGAGTCCTTAATTGAAACGATTAGGTCGTTTTCTTTGTTTCTGCTGTTGTGCAAGTATATGCACAAGAATATTAAAGTGAGGAAGATCTCCCCTTAACAACAAACCCCTCCTCCACAAATCTCTCCCTCATTTATCTCCCACCTCCTTCCACTTCCCACCCCTGTGAGGCCATCTCGCATAAAAATTGATCTATAAAATCTTTATTAAGGTGGTAAATTTCAGCACAATTAATAACAACACCCTGTGAATTGTTATGGAGCATCTGCTAGCACAAACTCCATTAGGAGAATCAATATGCAGTTTGCAATGCTGAACCACATGGTTGTGATCTTGCTTTTAACATTGAAAAGAGTGATGATTGACAAGGTGGTGCAGCATCTATTTTTCATGCACTACTGCATCAGGTGGTGATGCAATGAAAGAGAAACAGCACAACAGAGAGAAAAGGGCTGGAGGGCAAAGGGAAAAGAGAGGGATGCTGCCCGCTGCAGGGAAGTGGATGAGGAGAAAAGGCAAGTGTGCCAATATGAAAGAAGGTGAAGAGGAAAGAGAAAGCAATGAGTGGCAAAAAAATGAAACGAACGGAAGGAGACTATGGTGCGAAGTAAAAGCCAGAAGAAGTTAGAGAACAGAGGGTAGATTAAAGGAAAAAAGATAGAGGTCGAAGGAGTCACTCACACGTGGAAGATGGTCTTCTGGTCTCCCACCACCTCGCCGTCACCCACCGTCAAGGTGTCATAGCCTCGCTCCAGGTCAAAATCCTCAAATGTCAGCTTGATCACCTAGACGACAGCAGGGACATTGCCAAGACAACTGTAAACGACAGATGCTTGAATGCTCTTGACATCAGGTGCAGAGGAGAGATCCCTTCACATCTGTGACTGCTCATCCCTCTGTCCATCCATCAGTCTCTTTTGATTGTTTTTCTGGCACAATTCCACTGACACATATGTTATCAATTTGTTAATTTTCCCGTAAATACTCACACACCTATACATGAATCTTAATTTTTCTGATTCCAATCACAACTCTTTAGGTTTGATGGCCACAGAGTTTTGTTGATGCATGTGACTGTGTGAGTATATGTTGCTCGGACTTCCTATCTAGTGATTATTAAACGTCACCCACTCATCAAATATCTGATTGCCTGCCAGACGGTCTGCATGACCCCGACTAGCTGGCTCATCAAATCAGCAGGTTGCAGATGCCTCTGTGGCCTATCTGGCCAGACCTACAATGACTTTAAGCACATCAGGAGATGTGTCAGGAAATTTGAGGTTATCCACAAGGTGAATATATAATCATAAAGGTGACACACAAGTTTTAAAAGATTTATGAATTGGATTTTAACAGTGTTGAAAAGGCAGACATATTCATTTCATCTCATTTCTATGCTGCAGGTGGGAGTGTGGGAGAGAAGGTGGAACAAGGTAAGAGAATCAATAAGCGTGCCCTAGCTGAAGGAAGCAAGGGGCAACTCTAATAAAGACAGACAGACAAATACGGTTTGATCATGTAAAATGTTGATACATAAAGACAAAACAGCAGGGTAATGTGGGAGACTAAAATATAAATAAATATAAAGTAAAACAAGAACTGTCTTTATCTCCTGTTTTAAATTGGCTGCCAATGATTTCCGGCAAATTCTTAATGTTTTCAGAGGGCTGAGAGAGCCAGGCCTAATGAAAAAGCTTATATAAATGCAAATTGCATTCTGTCCTATGTTAAACCCAGTGCCTAATGAAAATTGCCAAGATGGAGAGAAGAGATGGATGGTGTGTAGGCAAAATAGGTCAGATCGCTAGATAAATAGAGTTTCACACCACAAACTCATCTCCCATCTGCAAGCCAACAGGTGACGAAGGAAGTGAGGGTGGAATGAACAAGAAACCATATATATATATATATATATATATATATATATATATATACACACACACACACACACACACACACACACACACACACACACACACACACACACACACACTTTATATTGTTTGCCATCTCTGACGTCATGTCTGACATTTTGGTTGTTTCAGAAAAGAGACCCCACCCTGACACTGATAGATAAACACTTAAATGATTGCCTACGACATACCGAAGAAGCAACACTTTGACAAGAACCCTCATTAGTCATGATGGCACGAGGCTGCATTTAGGTCTAGAAGAGCAGAGTCACGTCCTACCCACATCCCTTTGCAGTTCCGCCTCAGTCTCCTGCCTGACCTAACGTCTCCTCTGGCTGGGCCTATGCGGACGGGCAGGAATGTAAGCCCATTACATCTCTAAACAGAAAGAACTGCCTCGCTTCATCATCATCTGCACCAGACAACAGGGCGAGAGACAGCCCAAAGTACCGTTGTCTGCTTCAGCAGGCTGCCTGCCGGCTTGGTATACGCAGGGGTGTCTATATGCGTGTGTATGTACGAATGCAAACATAGGGTGGGGTTGGGTAGGTGTAGATTGTATCTGACTACCCCCTTTTTCATCTCACCTCACATAGCTTCTCCTTAACTCGGCAAATTGCAATAAGAGAACATATTTGTAAAACCATTTTGTTTGAGTTCAGAGAAGGGTATTTGGCAAGAGAGCAGCTGAGTGGCCTTGAACACAACTCCAAAGTCAATAGTCTGAACAAAGTGGCTATGACACTTTCATGATATCCTCCGAGCATGCTCAAATCCATTCCATTACTTTTCAGTCCATTTTTACTCTTTTCTCCTCATCCTCACCACAGGTGATTCTAACAACTCTCTTTGTCTTCTGTTGGATCATTTACACTATTCTCCCCGACCTCTTTAATTTCCCCGATGTCCCACATTTTTTTATGAGAGAGTTTCAGTCACATGGTGTGCTCAATATTCCCAAAAATGTCTTGTAGCAATTATCAAAAGTATAAAGTGAGTCAAGTGTGTCATAGAAGAGCCTCCTTTGGAGTTCCCTTTTTTAAAAGGTGCAAACGCACCAGTCAACTACTTCTTAGTTTGCAAGCAGCTAAACACGCCACTTAACACACCGCTGGAAAAAGGCGATTACAGTGGCAAAGCTAAATTAGCACTGCACTGTTGCTTAAATCCCACATTCAATGACTTTTTACCTTAGATGCGTCTGTGGCTGTTATGAGCCAAGTGCAGTTGGCATTGTTGTCATACTGGACCGGGTAGTTTGGAGATGTGATGACACCACTGGGTCCTCTCATTTGTCCTCCACACATCGGTGCTACAAAACAAGACACAGAAAGTGGCAAATGCTTAGTCTTTGACAGTTTAAACGCACACATTCTCATTTATAAACTATAAAAGACGTAGCATCCGTCAAACCGACTCCTGGAATTCATGTTGAATCCACAAGTCATTATGCTGTTTGACTGCGAGTCAAATCTCAACTACCAACCTCTACCTGTGAAGGTTTCTTATTACTCATATGTAATTTTAATTTGTATCTTGTGCATTATGTGTAGTCGCAATTTCTTTTGGTGTTTTCTGATTTCCTTAAAGAAAAATCTAGGGGGTTTCAAACCTCCCAACTCAATCTTTACCAAGCGACTTGGATAGCATCCTAAAGATGCATGACAAATGTGTATCAATTCAAAATGCATTTGTTTACCTTGAGGTTTCTTCAGTGTTCCTGACTAAACTGTAAACAAGCATCACCTTTGAAAGTCGAAGCTGTTTGGCTTGGCAATCATAGCTTGTCCTTTTTTTTCTTTTTATACCATCATCAACTGCTGTCCACAGGTCTAAAATTCACTGGGGAATAAATATTATCAGGATAATTTATTATAAGAATATAACAAAGATTACGGCATCAGACTCTCTCTATGATCATCTGCTATTGTTAAATGTTTCAAAATAAATTTGGACAGTCGTTAATATATATTAGTTGGGTCCTGCCCAAGTATAGTATAAGAAATGTGTGGGTGACTTTATCATAGGAAAGAAATACATAAATCAAAACATAAATCGAGTATTGCACGTGATATTCTCATTAAAAGGAGGTGAGCAGTTAGCAAACCAAGCTTTAAAGGACACTGTGACTTTTTTTTGGGGGTGGGGCCCGAGGGTTTCTACATGGCTGAACTGTTAAACACCCCTTCAATTTAAAGCAGAATTTCGAATGAGTACATTAAGGGACACGAGTGTGTATGTGTAAATACGTGGGAATAACCTGAAAGTATTTGAAAGAGCCTGAACCAGCTACCCCAATTTAATGAGTTACGTCTGATATAGGTCCTACGGGTGTTTAAGCCCCACTCAGTGTCTCCATACTCCACCCCTCTCCTACCAAATCACCCCTATTAAAATGTAAAAAGAACTTTGGCGAAGTTAAAGGGAGAATAAAGTAATTAATGTGAGCTGTGCTGACAGTTAGGGTGACCTTAACGAAAATAATGCAGCAGAGGCTTTCCACTGAAACTATCATATCCACTTCTATCTTTTCTTTTTTCCATCATCGTGCCTGATACACCCCACACCCTGTGTGATCAGTGATCAACATGAAAGTGTGTCAGGAACATGAACGCAAAGAGAACTGCAAATTTCATGTCAGGAGAATGCATTTGCAGCCAGAGATTACTTATTTTTTCCTGCACTAATGATAGTGACATAGAATTGAATGATGACTAATGGTAATTTAGGATACAGATATTCAATTATTCCTGGATGATGTTTAATCTCCATTGAAGCAGAACAAAGGCGTAGTATCAAGAGTTAAATGAGAATGATGGAATGAGATATTCTTAAAGGGCACTTTCACTGACATTAATCTCTCAATCTTGACATAACAAAGAAAACCAACTGAATGGCCTGCATTTAAAAAGGCATAATCACTTATCTGTGTTTTTTTCAAGTCAAAAAAGAAGATAACACAAAGGTGTTAGTACAAAGCCTTCATTACTGTATATTGTTACAGTCGCAGATGACATACAGTAGCTCAGATAGACTAAGATCTGTCAGCCCCCACCAATATAACCCTTCTGAGACCATGCACCCCACTCCTTAGTGCTATAATTAAAATTTTGGTACGAAGCCGGATTAGTCCAAGATAAATGAAAAGAATAGAGGTACCTGTGAAAAGTTGGATTTTTGAGAACGTATTACCTGAAGTGGAGTAACAACGATGGCCTATAGGTGACGTTAAATGGGATATTGCAGGTGATTACATTAGATATGTCAATCAGAGATTAGGGTGCTCAAAGGCCCTAATGGGCAAACTGGTATAAAATGGCTGATGCTGGAGGTGCTAAACTACAAATCCTGCTATGGCAAAGGCATGTTTCGGATTGGCTAGTAGTTGCCTTCGTTGGTTGATTTAGGTATGAGTGAGACTGGTTAGATTCAGGATAAAAAACATCTTGGTAAACCAACTAGGGGCAGAATAGGGATAATTAGAGGAAGAGTAGGGCAGCCTCTGTGGACAAGAGGCTATATTTTTGCACTGCTTATTGTTTACAGCCCGATTAGGAACATGAGACGCAAGACTAGAGTTGGAATTGAGAGACGACGTGAACAACCATATTTTTTCACAGGTAGCAAGTTTACAAGCTAATTTTTAAACTGATAAAAAGCTAAATCATCGTTATACGATAGCAAGTGGGTTCTGAGATTGCATTCAGGCCACTGCGCTCTCTGCCTCTTTTGCTCTCCAAATGTTCAACACCTTGAAAGTCAACACTACTTTGACTCCAAACCGAAACCAGAATGATTCAGACACCAAAACACCTAATGAATTCAAATTCTGAATGCAGAATCTGTTTATAGAGATTATAGTTAAGCTGTTTTATTAATGCACACCCTTATGTTGTGATTTAACACCTCAATCTCAGAATTGTTGCAAAATTGTTTGGCATTTTTAATTCAAACATATAGAGTTATGACTTAGCATTTTGTAATTGCAAGGTGTTTTGGGAATACTGATAAAGCATTACCTGCTGTCGTATGAATAAATAAATAAATTCAAAAATCTCACTATTTGTGTCGGTCTGACGTTGGTGCTGAGCAGGTGCTGTACAGCGCGTTTTTACAACATTTTCCCCTGAAACAGCTGCCTGCTGCGGCCAGTTCTGTTAAGCTGAGAGCCCCCTTCATGTCCACATTGTTTACACATTGTCACTTTCAGCACTGTGATACAACATAGCGATTAAGAGCCTTTTTCTTGTTGGCCATTGCCAAATGTCTACTCGACTATTTATTTAACAAAACGTTGCTTGTGATGGTGGAACATGCAGAATTTTAAATACTAAGGCCCTTTTTGCTAACCTGAGCTGAGTCATTACAAACATGCAGCTTTGCACTGATCAAAGATAATGCATTTGACTATTTTGCTCTGCCCGAGTAGTTTCAGATCAAATGTTCACAATCAGAACTCTGTGAAATTGAGACCAGAGAAGAATGCCTTAAAACATGTTGATATGCATTTTGTAGTCTTATAATATAAAACATTTAAGTAAGGGCCAGTATGCTGAACATGTCTTATTAATTGGAAATGTTGGGTACTATTGGGTTTTTTACTTGTACCCTCTAAGAGAACACTACCACTAGGTTCAATACGAATAAGTCATGCTCCAATGGATACACTTTACAAGTCAGATACCCATCAATTGAGCCAATTATTCTACACAAAAAAAGTCAAAAATCAAATCAACTCTGATTAATTCAGTTCACTGAGGCTGAAAACTGAAATTGAGGAGCACATGAGCATCAGGAACACCGTACAAGGGAGTCTGACCACTCTTCCATTCCTGCCTGTCACAAAATGGTCAGAAGTGAGGAAGACATAACTGATGGGCAGCATTATGCCAGCATCGCTAAACAGCAGGAAGCAAAAGGATGCCGGCCAGAGGTCAAAGTCAGGGCAGTCAGAATAAAATGACAAATACTTAATCACAAAAAAAATAAAAAAAGAGATGGACTGGGCATATGCACATATTGACAGCACAGTCACAAGGAAACACATAAACATCAGTATGAAAATATAAATGTCAGTCACATTTAGACTACCACCATTACACATGTGCATGGATGGAAAAGCAATATGTCATGTCAATCCTTACCTCTGCATATGGGCCGATCATCACTCCAGCCTACATAGCTGTCTGTCACTCTGAGACAACTGATGCTCTTTGAGCCCTGCAGTTCATAACCCTCATCGCAGGAGAAATGCACTGTGGCTCCTCGCCTGCAGTCAGATTGCATACAGGGGAAACACATCAGCATTACAAAACTTCCTGTAGAAATCACCTTTTAGCAGTGGGAGTACACATGAGCTGGGAGTACCAAGAACAAAAAAAGATGTTCACTGCTGACAAAGATAATAAATATTTTCTAAAACTCCCCAGGTGTGATTTCCAAAAGTGTTGTATTGTAAGAAGCAGATGTTACCCATTTGTCTGTGTTACAGTTGACCACTGATAGAGACAATAGTTATCACAGGAATGAAACTCCATAATCCCGCCAGTAATATGTCCAAGCCATAGAGGAAGCCTATTAGTGTGCAGTGGCTCAAATGGTAGGGTATTTGTTTTAGTGTTCACATTTCACACTTCTGAATCAGGTTTGGTTGCAGTGGCTTTATGGGGCATGCCATTGGGTAATGTGCTGTATGCTCGAGCACATTTCAAGATTCAGTCCCTTATTGTTATAGCACCCAGTAGTTTCCTCCCAGCTCCCCGTTGATTCAATCTCAACTATGAACAAAGTTACGATCATCAATGGTGTACTGGGAGATCAATTTGGAATTAATTTGCAACTGAATTTTAAACAGCAAAATGTCTAAACTGTGGCATTTCTGACACTCACTGACTAATGAACGTTGTCCCATTATTACAACAGTTAACTTTCCTTCTCTACTTTCCAAGGAAATTGGAAGTGGAACTAATTAAACTCTGATATTAAACACAAGACAAATTAACTGACAACATTAAATGTAGAACAGAAATGTAACAATAAACTGTCACAGAGGACTCTCATACCCAAGTAGGCCTCGATCATTAAATTAGAAAACTCAAAACCTTTTGTTGAAGCTACTTATTTGAAGAATTATGTCAAAAGTCGCATAACAACTTTTAAAAAATAAGGCAGATGGATGCAATATCTACAAACAGTATGTAAAGAAATTATCCTGCAATTTTTTCAGAAGCCATATAGACTTATACGGCAAAGCTCAAGCCAGTATCACTAATGTACTAATATTAGTATTATAGCTTCATACGCTCATCATTTGTCTCAAAGGAAAGCAATTCTTAGAAACCTGATAACCATCTTGTCTAAGCAAATGTATTGTCTATCAGGCACATTGTGTCAATCAGACTGTTCTTGTTCAGGAATCGTCACTAAATGAATTGCTCCAGAAATCCTTCATCACTCGCTTTTACCTGAAGTCTGTGCCTTTTCTTTTTCCTCGATCAGGGATCCCCGGGTCTGGACACATGTTGTGTCCCTGTGCGACACCCATCTGAGACACTAATGGGAGAATGTGAAAATGTGATTACAGATTGTCCAACAAAAGATAGTCTAAAAAAAAATGTTATTCTGAAAATGTTCCATTTTTATGCATTACAGAAGATTTTCATTCATATGAACATGCCTATGCATTTTTACAAGCTGGTTGCACTATACTTACCTGGCCATTGTGAAAATGATAATTTTCACAAGTCCTTTAACCACAGCCTGACTTTAGCTAGAGGAAATATAGGACTTCTATTTGAAACCACGTGTTGCCTGTGTTGTTCAAGTTTGGCTAGGTCTCTAGGCAAAAAGTCTTTACAAGCATGATTTCCATAAGAAGATAAAAAATCTGATAAAGAAAATTAAGGCTCATTGTTATGAATGTATTTGTTGTTTACTTTCTGCCCTCTGGTGGGCAATATTCACTTCATCATGACAGAAGAAATGTAAAGATAATATGGATATTCGATATTGATTGATTGATATTTACCCTGCACTAGCTTTGCGCACATCAGTTAATTCGGCATACACCTTTACCGTTCCTGGTGGTGCTCTGTTTATTCATGTCACTGGGTGCAAAACAGTGGAAGGAAAAGTGCCAGAAGGGGTCAAATAAACTTGGCCAACCCGGAGAGCCCATCTGACTGACTGGGAGGGGTCAAAGGTCTGCAGGGCCAAAGCAATGTGACACCTGCTTATTGGCCAGGATCCCAGTGTGAGGCAAGACCGCAATGCATTTTAAACAAGGCTCACTGGTGTCAGCAGAGGCGATTCGATTTAAATTTTGATGTATTTATACAGACTTTTCAAGATTGGCGTAGTCTAAATTTATTTTACAGATGCAGGGGAAAATTTACTTTTTCATTTCTACTCAATAAAACATTTTCCATAATGTTTTGATTTGGGACAACAGGCAGTGAAATTATGTTGAATAAAATAAAGTATGGGAGACAAAGAACTTTAAAGTGGAAGCAGGTAAAGTGAAAATAAAAAGCATAAAAGCAATGCAAATGAAAGGAAAGAAAAGAAAAGTTAACTTTTTGAGAGACGTACGGAATAAAACCATAAAGTTGGAGGTAGAAGTGGATAAACTGAATTGTAAACGGCCTTGAGGCAGGATTATCATTAACGCATCTCTTTTTTGTTCTACAGCTTGTTCTTAAATCCTTCAACATCCCTCTGTGTCGCTTTAGTCAGGTGACTCATCGCCATCAAGTTGTTAATGTTAGAGATGTTCAAATAAAGCTGAATGGGATAATCCGCAGTGATCTCAGACAGAGGGTGAGACAGAACAAGGGCAAGGAAGACATTGCCATGATGCTGACTTAGAAGTGCTTTCCACTGTGCCAGGTAAATATCCGTCCACATTCATACGTTGAAGTTTTCTTTCAACCTGATTTTTTGAGGATGTGGTCGAATGATTTTCTCCCTTGTTTACTTAGGGGACATTGCACTGAGTAAGTGAAACTATTCCTGTCAGACCAGTTTATTTGCCAGTTTATTTGCAAAACAAAGTTGACACTTAAGGTTTGCAACTTACACACTGATATCTTGTGGTGGTTGTCTTTGCTAGGCAACATCTTCACACCTCGAGACTTAAGTTCAGTCATCTTCTTCACTGTAGACGACAAAAAAGCAGAGAAACATATAAGATGGCAGGAAGTGCAATAATGACGCCCACACATTTCAGCAGAGCCTAGAGGTTTGCAGCAGATAAAGTATATAATATGAAATGTTCCATAAACCATTGCCTACACCCACCCAGATAATATGTTCACAGCAGTTTTAACAAAGCAATTCAACAACAATGTAGTAAACTTGTCAAAAAAGAAAATAACTGAACTTTTTACAACAATAAAACCAAACTTTTCCACCATAAAAGGGTCTATATATAATGTTAGTCCATAACAATTATAACTTTAGTTTACATGGAAGAAGAGGACTCAACAATGTACAATGTCTTTGCAATCTTGTGGATAGAAAGGTGCAGGGAATAAAATGACATTATGAGGATTAGAGGGCAGGGTAAATGAGGTGCAAAAGCAGGTTATACAACAAAAGTTTTATACAATAAATACATTTAAATGATTGAGTTATATGATAATTGTGGAGAAAATAAACAAAACAAAGCCATCGTATAAGTAGGAGGCTCATCTAAATGCATACTCACTCACATATTTTAAAAACACCATCAGCATTGTCTCTGCAACCCTTTACACTCATCCTATTAAATTACTTTGACGTTTCCTGACAATGGAACTACACTTATTTTGCATAAATGCGTTTTATTCTTTGCTCAGTTTTAGCTGCATTGTATTTCAAAGCCAATCTGAGTCATGTGTCAAAAAGTCTGTTCATTATGCGTCTGGACTAAAAATCACAATAATTGTTTTCAGATTTGTTACAAAGGAGATAAATTCATGTTTGTAGTGAGGGAATTAAGCTATTAAGTGCAGGGTTTGATTTGGTGTGGCTGTTTCCTATGCCACATAAAATGACATACTGAAGAATAAAATTAAAAAAAAAAATAGGACCACAAGTATTTACATTATTCCAACATGCCACTGCTGTGGAATCATGGGAACTGTCATGATGGAAATGGCATGTAGGAGATGGGGGCAGAAGAGTGTTTAATCTAATTAAAGTATTAGCCTCCAATTTCTCTCTGATCTTCTAAACATGTTTATCTAACATTTAACCTGTAAACCCACTAAACCCCTTCTTGCTCTCCCTGTCTCTCATTTCTCTCTCTTCTTATTCTCATCCCATCGTCTCTGAGATTTCCAGCGGATGGCTAGAGGTGAGGTCCTCAGAGATCACCTTTTTTGTGGATGAACTAATCATTTTTCCCTGCTCATTCCTTCTCAAAGTTGATCCATGAACCTAAAATGGATGCACAGGAGAGACAAGATTGTGTCTGTGTGTGAGTGTGTGTGTGCATTTGTGTATGTGTGTGTTTGTTGGTGGCCCTGTAATACTAAGTCTTCAAATCCTGAAAGCAACTATTATTTTTTAGCCAACATAGTGATATAATTTCACATGCTGCAAGTTTAATTTAAAAGGGTCAAAATCCTAAAATGAGGCAGATCATATTTCAGGAAATGTAAGCTTATTTGCACAAAAAACATGAATTATCTCAGTATACCATCTTATTTTCTGAATTGGACCTTATAACATATTGATGGTTTTCCTGTTCATTTTTTATTGACAATGGTGCAAAGTAAAAGACATTGGAGTCTCATTTGGGAACACATCATTCCCATAGGAGCAACCATTTGCTCAGAAAATTCCATTGATCCATTAGATTATGAAAAGTATTTTGTAAACTTCATGAGGATAGCTGATGATGGGAGAGTTAGTCCTCTGGGGAGTACAAATATGTTTCATTTCAGGGCTGTTTTTGACTAGATCATTGTTATTTCTTGCGAACAAGTGAACAATGATATTCAGATTTTGGCACTAGGGAAAAGAGCACCATCCTTTAGGGACCAAGAATATCTGAATCAAATATCATGAAAATCCAGCAATTTTTTGCTGATCTCTCGGTAAAAAGTTAAACCTGGCGCACATTAATAATGATTGTCCTTTTGTAATATCAAAACCTCTCTTCATCTCACCTTGGTACTGGGCGCTGAAACCTCTCAACTTGTGGTTGCCATCAGAGGTAAAGTGAAGCCGAAGCCAATTCTTGCTGCTAATGATGGGTGAGGGAAGGTTGGGGCCAGTGAACCTGTAGACACAGAAATGGAGAGAAGAGTGCCTTTGATTATTAACATTTTACCACATGACCGTTTTAATAAGCCGATGTGAAGGCAGCAGATTGCAAACTGCAGTAGTATTTAGCATATCCTGTACACTCGTAAATGTATTTAAGGTTAAAGGCTAGGCTACCAGTGCCATCTGTAGTATCAGTCTAAGCACTCAGATGAAGGCTCCATACATGGAGTCAATGTCTACCTAATGAAAGTTAACTTCATATAACACAGCTTTAGTAATAAATCATGAGCTTGATACGGTTGGTGATTATAGTATGGCATTATTCATTTATTAGACTGAAGATAATTGCTGCTCTGCCGAAAGCACGCCATCTCTGTTTAGCTGACAAGCATGGTCTAGACAATTTGGGTGAGACAAAACAACTTATCTTTGGTGCAATTCTCGCAGAACTATGTACCATAGGTGATCATTTGAGGGCAACTTTCACTGAAAAATATCTGCGTGCATGTGATAAACTCCGGTATCAGCAGATTAACTAGCTATTGGCTTTTCCTGCTATTTTTTTTCCTGTTATTATATTAGCCTACACAAATCCTGGTTGACTGATATATTTTAATAGACCCGAGTCTGTTTCTGGCTAATCTCAATGTCACTTTATTGATTGAATTATATATTTGTTATTTTGTTTGTTTTGTCTCGTAGACACTATAAGCTAGAAGTACAACATGTTACTGTGTTGGGTATATCCTGTTGTATGACTTACTTTAACTCTTACAAAAGTAATTTCACTATCATCTTTTCAATCAATCAACTTACATTGTAAGAAAGAATCATGCTGCTTTGTGCCATACAGTTATTATGTAATCCATCAGATTTCCAATAAAGTCAAGTCTGATGGCAGACTATACATTATAGAGGCTGGCAGAACCTGACAGTCTTTCCGGTAATTGTCTTGTTTGTTTATAGTAATTATACTAATGTTTCAAAATTAATGTGGCCTTGACTTAGAGATGTTAAAATGTTACACCTTAAAGATCTATTAAAGGGAAGGTCTGGTACTAAAGAGAAACAATAACGTTAACGACTCTTAACCAAACTGTGGCCCAATAAAAAAATGGGAGAGGAAAGATCAGCATTGATATTTGCAGAGAAAGGACAGTCCTTTTACTGAGTTATACTTCACACACACTTACAGTGTCTCCTGATCTGTATGCTGATGAGGTCTGTTGCTTACCAGGCACTTCTTCAGTTGATAAAGCCAAAGTCATTTGGGGACACATAATCTTTTATCTTGAGGCACACTAACACAATCTCATGCACACACTCATTCACACACAGACAGCACATGAACCAATACAGTATGCTCAGGCACACATTCCCACAAGTGCGTGCATTAATTCCAATTGCCCATCTGTATATTGCATTTCGCCAACTGTGTCCAACTCATCTCCCCAACCTACATATCTGCTCCACTCTATAGAGTAGATTTGTACTGAGATACACCTCCGACCAGCTCTCATTAAAACCACTGGGGGGAAAAAAACTGACAGTAAAAAAGCAAAAAGAAAGCAAAGTGAAAATGTGATCAAAAATGTAATCAATCTGAGAAACAGACTGGAAAGAGACACATTTTGCAAGCTAATAATTATTCTTCTTTGGATGCAAAAATATTTTTTGTGTACTGATGCGGCAGATACAAAAGAATAAAACAGCTTTAAGCATACTGCTCCAACAAAAAAGGCATGTATCTAGTGTGAGGGTGAGGGTATTTGGTTGAGATATGTGACTGACTCCTCTATAGAGCTCTCTTAGGATCATTTAAAAACATGTGGGTGTCTAGATGTAGACAGAATTAGCTTTGATTCTGATGAAAACAGCACTACTTGTTTATAGGGTAAACTCTTGCTGCAGTAGGGCCTCATATTCAATAGCTCAACCTATTAGTTAAGCTAAACACAAGCTCACCTGGAGGTCTCGAGGTAGAGACAGAAAGAGTGGAGACACATTTTTTAAAGAGTTATGGGCAACCGGCCGGACAAATTGTAACGGAGTATTTGAATGGGAACAAGAGATGGCATATCAAAATGTCAGTGATTTGGCTTTTTCATCCACACTGCATGCAGACAGCAGGAAGATGGAGCAGAGTGCATAAAAGAGAGTATGCCACTGATTAAAAATGTGTGTTTCTCTTGTATCCCATGGCTGCTTTCAGGATGTAGAAGATGTCAACGAACTCAAGCCGTTGAAGCAAACTTCACTAATCAAAAAAATGATGTTCAAGTCACAAAAGGTCACGGTCAGCATCAGGAGCGCGGTTTGAGTTGACCCCGTGTCCTGACCAGGCGAAGGAGCTCCTTTTAATACTCAGTGTCTTGATGAAATGCAAAGAGGCCTTGGAGAAAAGTGGGGGTGTTTAGAGTGTATGCAAGGTATGTGTGTGCAAAAGGGTTGATCACAGTGTGTGTGCAACATGTGGGTTGTATGTATATGTCACAAACTCAATTGCTAAAGAAACATTATGAAATTAGTTGTTAACCTCTTTAGCTACAACTAACAATTCAATAACAGTTCACTGTCCATCCTAAAACCCTACACACGCTGCATTTAAAGCAATACAATTAACAGTTCCATGAATTTGTTTTAGGTATTATCAATACTGTTTTATATAAATAATAATTCAAATAAAAAAAATCCAACATAAAGTATGTACCTGCCAACTAATATGCCTTGTATGCAAACATGATTTCCATCAGGACAGGTTACATTATCAACGTTGAATTATTGATTCAACGGAAAACTTGGTCTATTTCCTTCACTGAACATTACACAACTCCCTTTGATTTAAAGCTATACCCTCCATCTAATTCCTACTGGATGGGAAAACAGGATAAACCAAGACAACCATATCAGCATTATCCCACAACAATTTGATCACACACACTCAGTCTTTACTGGCACTACATCTTCTTTTTTCTATGTACGGGCATAATTATGTTCATTTTCTGATCAGATTATTATTTGTTCCTTCATTTCAGTGCAGCCAGGGAGCTGCATGGCATAATGAAAATCAAGCGGAAATGTGAAGCCATGTTGTAAAACACTGGCCATGATTTACAACGGCAAGTGTGAGACTCATAAGCCTCAGGAGATGTTTCCTCAGTTCAAGATGAAGTATTGAGGGGTGGTGTGTGTGTGTTGGGGGTGGAGGGGGGGGGGGTGCGGGGGGTGTGGGGGGTGTCATGTAGTGTCGTGTAGTGCATTTGGAGTGGTGCTACTAGAATAAAGAGCGCCAGAATCTTCACTGGCTGTAAATACATAGCTGGGTCCTGAGACAGCTCAAAATCCTAAATCTCACACCAATGAATTACAGTATGATCCACATAGCCATCTGCACATAAAAAGGCCTCAAAATACAAGATCCAAGATTTTAATAAAAATCCCTGTTGAAGTTACTCTTGTTTTCACAAGGGGGCAAATTAAAATGTCCCTTTGAATTAAAGGGCAATATGAGCTGGACTCAACTTTCATTAACACACATCTGGCAAGCTAAATACTGACTTAAGGTTGTGATAAACTACGGCAATGGCAAAGGATAAGCAACTGATCTGTATGCCATTAAGGATTAGGGGATTAATACATGTAGGATGAGGGACAAACACACCACCATAAATATCACTTTGACCTAGTGTCACCTCTGCCTTTCCCCATTTCACTGTCCGCTCCTTCTTTTGCTGAAAACATTAAAGTTTTAGGGTGAACTTGACCATGCGGGAGCAACAGAAAAATTCCTGAGCTGGCTGATGGAGGTCTCCTGAAGGGTATTGTGGCCCTTTCTATAGTTCCTTTTTCACCTCGCCCTATCGCGCTCTCTCTGTCTGGCTGACCATATTAGATTTTATGCGGAATTGTCTTGAGAGTGCAGTGCTAAATCAGTTTCCATTTCCAGGCCCCAAAGCTCTCAGTCAGAGTCAGACTTTTGATGATTGTCCAAGAAATGTATTTTGGGCAAGGCAAGGTCAAAGAGGCAGCCAGTGGTGTTCTTGACTGAGGGGACTGAGCTTGTGAACCACACACCGACTCACCGAGCTTTCTGGAAAACAGCTTGGCTCTAATGGAGCTCTTTTACTTCCATTGCATGCTATCAACATTCATAAAAAAGACCTGAAATGGTTTAATTGCTACACAACTTCATAGGCAACATCCAATTTTAAAGGATTTGAAGTTAGAGTTGCAAATCCTTGTTGAATAGACTTGTCTTTCCTTGACATGTTATGATTGAGGGTCTTAGGAATACACAAGACCAGCCAGAATATATTTACACAACACTAGCATTGAGATACTTTCCATACTGATGAGATGTGAGTCATTAAATTGTTAATGCCTTTCAGGATTCTGAACAAAGGTCGTCGTCATCACGCAATTCAGCAACCCTTCCCAGTGGAATGGGTCTTTTTTCTGCTTTATATTCATCGTTTAATGTCATCCGTTTTCTGTTCAAGGGGCAAAGGTGTCAAATTACCCAATGCATAATCAGTGATGGGCGGAGTGTAGGTGTCAAAGGTGACTAGCTCCACATTAGGATCAAAGGCTTGAAATCAGCACCCAGCAAATTAATTCATTGTGATATAGCATCAGATGACCACATATGCGTTCATGTGTGGGTGGTTGCATGTATGCGATGGGTAAATTTTGGACAAAGAACGTCCCCATTAATTGCAGCTACTTAGGTAGATCAATCAGAGCTCTGCTCAGTATGCAGGTCCTGGTGCTTACAGCAGACCGGGGGTCACAGTGACTTTAAAGCCAAAACTTTCAGCATTTTAATGAGGCTATGTGAATTATAGCACAGGCCAGTTTATCCAGATGTGCATGCAGGCTCACAAACCACCACTAGCAAACATTTACAGTTACAAACACATACGCAAATATCAATAAAGTCTCTCTCTCTCTCTCTCTCTCGCTCACTCTCACATTCACACACACACACACACACACACACGCACGCACACACCCCTTGGGGTAAAACTAATCAGTGTGGAAGACCCTTAAGTCCAGAAAGGCAGTATTAAAGCCCTGGCAGCGGAGCTGTATGTGTGACCTTCAGATATAACCAAGATCAGACATACACAAGGGGTTTGAATGAACCACCAGAACCTCCCTGCTCCAAACAACAGAGAACCCTCAACACCGGTCATTCATTTATTTAACCAGCAACCACCTAGGCAGTGAAAAACATCAACCTTAAACTATAAGTTAAGGCCAAAGTATTAAGAGATGCCTTCAGGGCAGTTATGTCTCATGGGTCTGTGCACAAAATCATGGCATTGCAGAGGTGGTGGAAACGTCCACTGGCCAAGCCAGTAAAACTGCAGACCCATCCGAGTCAGCATGCTTACTTTTCCCTTGGACTCCCTGGTCCAACAGAGCTAAAATATCTGTTCTTCATCCTCTCTCAGCCCTCATGTATTATTCATGGTACGACCTATGGCCCCATCAGAAAGCCTTGTTAAATCTTCTGAGGGATTCCTTTCTTCCTCTTCCCACAGCTCATTTTCTGCCCTTACAGAACACAAAATATGGACACTGATTGAAAGAAATTTCCTTTTGGGAAGAACAACAAACCGGCCTTCATCTTTCTCTTCATCTTTTTTTTCTTTCTATTTTAAACATTTCTTCTAGTCTATCTCGTAGCTTCCTACAAATGCACTTCGGTGAGTTAGTTTAAAAATAGTGTAAATAAAGATTGGTAAAACCCACTTCAAACTCAGGGATAACTCTATGGGTATGACTGCTATTTGACTTCCTATGATCCTGCCATTCATAACCACGAATCATACACACATTTCCTAATCAATCTCAACTGAGATCACTTTATCAAAGTCAGAACAAATATAAAGACAATTGCCATGATGTTTGTTTTCTTTCACCAAAGAGCAATATATAGTAGCCACACTGACATAAATATGTCAGGGACATCAACATAATTTAGGTCATGGTTATGATCTGTCACATTAACTCAGGGCCTAAACTTTACCCATAACTCTATAACTAATGCCTTGCATGATACCTGTATTTTGTTTTGCTTTAATTGGGTTCAGTTAAAATATGCGAATACACTCACGTATAAAACACACATTTTATGCCAAGGCATTTAACAGTTACATTCTCCAAAATAAGTTACCCAAATAAGTCATCCACCAATTAAAATGCTTCTTGTACCATGACCTTTCCACTGTTTAACCCTAATCCCACCAAAGTATTCAACATTCTTGACAGATCGGGGTCCCCAGGGACTCCTAGAATAAACCAATGTTCATAGGAACAACAATCATAGGAAAATGTTAAATCATTTTTTCTCAAAACATTAGCACTTTTGTAATTAATGCCATCTTGAAAAATAAATCATTCGTATTTTAGGAACATAACAGTTCATTTGCATATTGTGTAAGAACAAATTGATTCATGTGAGGTCATGAAAAACTGAAGATATGAGAAAAAGTATACCCCTCGGGTCAACCCAGTTGATAGTATTATGGTGAAAGTGACTTTCTGAGATATTCTGAAAACAGCCAAAAAGGCACACAGACAAGCAGATGAAATGGGGCAGAAACATAAACTAAAGCAGCTCAATTCATGGAAGTAAAGAATTTAGTGCCACTCGTTCTGCAATTGATTCCAGTGTCAGTGTGATTTATTACTCTTCTTAAAAAAGTCAAGGTAGATGTAGGCAAAGTCACGGAGAGCAAAGCAATAGGAATAAACTGCTATCGAATGGACTGTGGAACAATGCTGATGAGGAAACCATACAGAGCCTAATAGCTTACATTATTGAATGTTTGCCTTTAACAAAATGACCTACACAGGCACAAATTACTTGTTTGACTAAGATGAAGCAACTGACAAATACAGACAATGTCCAACCAGTGTCTGTTCTCGCCATTTCTCCCCTTTTGTTTGATTTCTCTCAAACCCAGCTTACATGACACTTTGATATCATCACCGAGCAAGGTTGCGGAACACACACATGCACTCTAAAAGACAAACACACAGACATACACGCCATCAATCACATCATATAACTGAAAAGGAATATGTGTGCACTTCTGAATGGGTGTAATCGCCTGCGGGCGGCATTGGATCTGTGGTTAACGGGAGAGAAACTAATGAGTTTCCAAGGTCACTCTTAAAAGCGGCAGTGGTAATTGAGCCCTCTTTGTGGATCTATCAAACACAACAATAAACAAATGCCTATAATATCCTACGGCCGTCTGCAAGGGCATCTTCCTTATCTTTTACAGGAGGTTTGAGGAGATATACACGGAGAATTATTTTTAAACAAATTATTCTTAAGGTCAAAACATACAGTGACTGCATTTAGTAGGTATGACTCTGAAATTGTACTTCCCACTACCATCAAAGCTCACTGAATGATTCTGACACCAGCACTTCCAATGTTCTAGTTAAAACTAGTTATATTTCTCTCCCACCTGGAAAGTCATGCTCTACAACTGTTCAGAAACAAATGGCTTCAAACATCAAACAATAGGCTACAATTTCTCACAGAACCAGTGCCAAGATCTGCAATGCAAGCGCTGCAAACTGAAGCCTTCAGTGATATTGCTTTGACGCTTCCTCCAAAGAAACCAAAATCAACAATACATTTCAACAATTAATTGATTTTCCTCAAAAACTAAAGCTAGCCTGGCTCTGTCCATAGGTAACATATTCTGTCAACAAGCACCTCAAAAGCTCATCAATCAACACAATTAAATCCTGTTTGACTAATCCTTAAAGAGCCAAAGTGTAAAAATTACAAAGCGTATTGCTGGAAGCTTCTGCTGGTTGCAAGGCAACCGTATGCTGAAAACAAGACTAACCTCCTGTAAAACAGCGAATTGTTTTTATACTTTGTTTTTTGTATGTACGAGATATACAAAAAATACATAAAATGTTAATTAGTAAGCTTCAGAAATGATTGAAGGATGATTTAGTTACCTCTGGACGGAGTCAGGCTTACTGTTTTCCAGTTTCCATGCTTGCTGTAGCTTAAAATTTACGGTGCAGAAATGTGTGGTATTGACTTTCTCATCTGATTCTTGGCAAGGACGCAAATCAGTGTATTACGCAAACTCCACCTTCAAAGCAAATGTGGTCATCTTAATCTCTCACCACTCCTGTTAAATTAGCCTAAAACTCCTACACAAGGCATGCCCAAAGTAAATTGATAGCTTGAAATGCTGTCATGCATGGTTTTGGTCTCTTTTAAAAAATACTGTGAACATGTATATCATACAGTCAGAATTACTGTAGGTGCTACTGGCATTCACTCATGACATTTTGAACACACTGTTCAACGTTTTATTTTTAACTGAATATTTTCTTGAAAACAAAAGGCTGCAGATGACTATAGATGGGACTTATTAGCTGGAAAACACAGTGGCACCACAAAAGCCCAGTCCAAGCTTACATTTTATAATAATTACAGATGTTTTTCTGAGGGTATATCAGGGAATTTTCTAAATAAGGTTATTTTGAGAATACAAAATGACACTCAGTAACTATGGTCATATACCTAGGAGAAATAAATGGGGCTCTCACAAAAACAAGTTATATGTTTGGTGGTGCTCTGACAAAGGCATTGATTGCACGTGACGTTGTAATTGTATCCTGACATTTTCAGAAATATGTTGCATGAGCAACCACTTAAAGATAGCAGCTGTGTACATGGCATTGTTGTGTACTTAACATAGTGTTAAGGGATGTTTACTATTATAAATATATATTTGCAATCAAAGCAAGTGAAATAATCAAAGCAATTGAAATCATCAAAGCAAGTGAAACTATCAAAGCTTGCAGCTGAATAATATTAAGAACTGAAGATTCAATATCAGTCAGGTTAAGGTGGACATCTATGCTTTGCTGGACAATTTCTCTCTCTCCCTCCATTTTCCTGTTTCTCTCTACCCCTCTGTGGTTTGTGTGTGTGAGCTGTTAGTTTTTCAGAGTGAGTCTGAGATGACGCAGTATGCGAGCAGACAGGTGAAACCATGCTAATGATATTGAACCTGGCAACACTGTCAAATCCCCCAAACACAGCCGGCACATTGTATTCCCTTGATACCAGAGCATCCTGAAATAACTCAATTGTTATGCTATGAGAGAAGCATCTATGGGGTTTTGCATGCATTTTGGTTTTAATTATTTGTGAAATGTGTATGATTGCAGGGTTTCTGCCAGAAAAGTTGTATGTGTCGGTGGCAAGGATCTTTTGACTAAGGCCCAATGCGGACCAGCGACAGACTGATGGCAGCATTAAGGTAGGGACCTATAGTGTCTGTGATAAGAGTTACTGGCAGTTTGTCTAGCTAGCTACTGTTGATAAAGTTAGCTTGTGATAGTTGCGAGCATGAGGAAAAGAAATACCTCAGACGTGCTGTTTTCCTATAGTGCTTTCACATTTTAACCAACAAATGTCACTGGTTACATTTCAACCATTATGTTTCTAACCGAGCCTCCCCACTGTTACTGTAGTTTTAAAAAAAAAAACTCTTCCAAAAAATTCCTCGATGCTTAAGCCTGGCTTCAAGGCATTTTCTTTTTGAACTATTTTTTTAAATTTAAGATGTGAGGGAGTTTTCACTTGTATTGAACAATTTTGAAATATAACCTAAAATATTTTACATTTACTTACCTCAAATGGCTACTGTTGGTTTGAAGAAATGCAAAACACATACATCATTTATAAAATTATTTTTGAGGTTCATATGGTCATTAAATACATGCATGATTTAACAGGAGCCCATTACAGCAACTTACTGGCATTCATAAAACTAAATGGCTGATAAACCTCTGTTGCTGTACAATCTGCCCCTATGTGCACTTTTTATAATGAAGGCACTGAATAGTGCAGAGTCAGAATTTTCCCTTTTAAACAATAAGCCCCAAGGCTCCCACATATTAAAGGGTAGTACAGTACATAAAGGTCGACATAAAGTATAAAGCAAACTAATTAACTACGAGTGGGAAAAATATACAAAGTAATAACGACCATTAAAATCCAAATCTAATCCAGCAATTAAAACATTTATTTTGGTTATACGTATGTGAGGAATCCAACAGGTTATCATTAATTAATGATTAATTCATTTTACCTATTTTTCTCAGCACCAGACCCAAATCCTCACACAACAGCCTGCTTGAATCAGCAGAGAACGAGTGTGAGAAAATAGACTAGCAGAGGATTAATGACAAGGAGAGCTTTTTAACAAACCAAAATGGAAATACAATCTATATACTGGTATACCATTTTTGAATTCATAGGCTACCATCCACACACTTCACGTTTATTCTAAATCAACCACTCCAATATACATCTACTATTTTAGCTCTTACATCAACTGCAATGATCTCCTTATATTTTACTTTATGTTAGCTATTTGTAATTCCTAACTCAAATTATCAATGCACTGCAGTTTCTGTTATCTTTTCAGTTGGAACTTGAACAGAAATAAATAACACTAAAACCCTTTGTTGTGCCACCGATAAGTTCTCAATAACACCAACATGAACAAAATGCCATTTAAGTCTATTCATGGTGCTTGCACCTGTTCCGGGATTCAAAAGCTCCCCTTGATCCAAGGTGTGTAGTGTAGAGCAACTGAGATTGCAATTATGCAGATTAGGTGGTGCAGTGTAGTTTTTGAACGCTTTTTGGCAAGTTGTAACAAACACCAGATTACGACAAGTTTAACATGTAGCAATGTGCTCATTCTTGATACCCACGTTAGGGGAAGTAGTTCAGCTAAAAGCTCATGATAACCATTATTACCTAAACAAAACACAATTCCAACACCAAGCAAATAAATGACCACACAGTAAAAAAAAAAACAAATCCAGCAATATGAATCGTATCACTCTTCTAACCAAAATTCACTGAACTACAAGCCAAAAAAGAGAAAAAATGTACTTAATTGTATACAGCCATAACCATAAAACATGTCTTACCTTTGATGTTTTCATATTACAGGTCGTGTTTGAGGGAATAGCAACTCTGCTAATGGCTACTCCAATGTGAGTCAATTCACTCCCTCTGTATTCATTTGAGGCACATTTTGGAGGTACTTTTGTGATACTCTGCTTTCCGAGGATAACATGTATATTCTTGTAAGCTCCTTATAGTCTATTAAGAAACTATCTGCAGCTTTTAAACTAAGCTAGAGAGGAGTACATTTGATTTTGAGGCTGATCATCCTTCTCAGCCTATTTTCCAGTTTGTGCTGTGCTGCTCCAGAATAACTATTGTGCCAATAGTCATCAAATCTACAACATTAGTTGATCACACTTGTATGTTTCTGTTATAAGTGTGTGCTTGCAATTGTGCATGCAGATAGTTTCATTAAAACGTTTTAGCCTACACAGCAGACATAATAGTTACACACACTGGCTGCATACACAGAAACCTTTTTCCATGTATGAAATAACCACTCAACTAACTCCATTGCAAATCCTTGTTTGGGGCTGGGTCCCACTAAGGAAATGAGCCAATAGACAGAATACAGTTAGGCTTCAAAGCCAGGATCTGTGAAGTAAAAGGCATCTACATTAGGATAATTACTCAACACAGCCATGGCATGAAGACAAATAACACATCTCAATGTTACTTTGTATTGATCAAGTAGAAAAGCTACAATGCCTCTTACATCTACACTTGTGTATTACTCTGACCTTGAGGCACAATTCCAAACTCTTCATGTTATGGTCTTTCAGATGGAAAATCTATTTATTAATCATTTCAGTCGTGCTAAAAGCCACTAAAGGTTAAATTGCCTTCACTAATGTTTCTCCATGATTTTCTAATTTGTATTGTCCCCTCCCCATTGTGTGATAATTCTTATTTAGACTCTAGCTCGAGCTGAGGAGGAAATAAAAGTGATTTCCCCATTCAGATTGTTAAGCCACATGCTTGGCCGTCTCCTGCATGTGGTAATGAGCCACTCGGACAAGCTGGAAAAGGACAGAAGATAAACCCGAGATGGACATCTGGTGTCCCAGTTGGTCCCCTCTCATATCATACAGACTACTTTGTCCCTTGTGGCATTGCTCACTCAACATCTGTCCATGTAACAGTACATTTATCTTTTTCTATGTTTCTGATCACGTACCGTCTCAATGAGGATGTAAGAATAGATACAAGTTCTTCGATTTTCATTATGGGGGAATGGCAAATGTGGGAGTAAGATGTCTCCATGGTGGGAAGAAGAAATAGGCAAGAGATGAGTAACTTCCATAGTACATAGGGAATCAATCATCCAGGCACCAAGAGCTGCCAAAATGTAACCACAACCACTATTTTCAGTGCCGCATTGTCCCTCCTGTTGTCCACTTTCAGTAGTTTTTTATCCAAGAGCTATGTGTACTTTTTTAATTAGTTTGAGGGTCGCTGACAATGCCATTTTATTGTGAATCCATTCGAAGATTTTACCTAATGCATGACCTGAAAAGTATGGGATGCAAAAACGATAAAGAAGGCCTTTATTCCACCACTGTGTTCACTGGCCCTTTGTCTGGCTTCCACAGTTCATTTTTAGAGATTAGCATTTGTTCTCTCTCTTTTGCCATCGCTCCCTGTAATCCCTCCCTCTGTCTAAGTCTTCTGCTGCATGCCTACTTTTGGGACAATATACAATCCAAGTAGATGCGACATTCAGTATTATCTGCTTCGTCTTTTTCTTTCTCAAACACAAGAATCGGAAGAAAGAAAAGACGAAGATGAGAAACAAAATGTCAGTGAACGGTTAGCCTGTTGTGTCCTACATTTAGGGGCTGAAAGCGATTTAGGGTAAAAAGTACGTATGCTTTCAGACAGTTGTGGGACAGATTGCTTAAATTTGATGAGACAGGTGGCCTAAGAGAAAATGCTAATCCCAAAACCAGATGGCTGGCCCTGCAGAGAGTGACATGGTGAATTGAAAGGGTTCAAACAACTATTATGGGCTAGCAGGTGACTGAGATGGGAGCTTTAATGACAGCCTCTTAGAGCAGTTGATGGGAATATCTGAAGCTAAGAAAACTGAGTAACTTCTACACGGATTCATACCTGAATGCAGAGAGGTGTTCTCCCATATATGGTCTATAAACAAGCATAAACACATACGGTTGCATAAAGAGGGATATGTGGAGACACAAAAGTCCAGCTGTGCAATGACATGTATTAAAAAAGGAATGCATCATGTGGAATAATTACTATTCAATATTAATACACAATGATTATTAAAGCGTAGTTAGGAAACACTAAAGAAAGTTCAAAAGTCAGTAAGTCTAGCAAGAAAGTCGCCAAATCAGCAAAACTGAAAGCCCCTCCCATCAGGCCTTGCTCCAAAGCCACACCCCCAAAATTATCTGAGTGAACATGAAGTGCCAAGCTAGCAGCTTGTGGAAGACTCTAGTGACACGCAATGAGTGCATTGTCAGAGCATTTCACTTATTGATTGCAGTTGGGATGGAAAGAGAATTTTAGCAAATATAACAAAATGATAAATACCCACTCTCACATATATCAGCTCAAGTTGGGCTTGTGGGTGTTTTTTGGTCTCAATCTGTTCAAATCAATCTGTGATCCACCTTCCACATGTCAAACTACACTACAAAACACCAGGTTTAATTAAGCCTTTAAATTATCTGGGCAAAGTGGAAGTGGGCCAAAGTCTCTTCCATTATACAGCAGAGAGCGGAGAGATATTCGCCTGAGCTGATAGAGCCTGATCTCCTCTTCCATTAGCCTTTATTGGTCTTCCAGTGTAAAACCGTTCCAGGTAGATAACATGCGCTCATATAGTCTTTTATGGTTATATACTTTATTCAGCTTTAGAGGTATTAATCACAGTATTTCATGAGTTTATGCTTTATTTTAACGCCCTGACCAATGTTAACAGAATGAGATTGCAGGTAAATATTAAAGTCATCACTCAGGTAAAGTGATGAAGAGAAAATATGGAAAACACCTTGAGGCAGAAGAGAAGAGTTATCTTTTATACATCACCATGACCGTAACCGATTTGTTGTAAAACCACCATCCAATTAAAATATGTCTCTCCATCTGCTTCCTCCTGAGTCAGCGCTGACCTTTCACCCCACTCCCACCTTAGCAATGATAAATCCACTGCCTCTGCTCACTAGGTGTGTGTTAAGACACAGATGATAGAAAGCATCCATTAACTAAATGCGTTACGTGGACAAAGCGGAATACAAGGAAATGTAACTGTAACACATTATATACTCTAGATGTGTATGTGTGACATCTAATGCAACGGAGTCATACCTGAATGCCATTACTCCGTCAGTAAGAGTTATGTTGTACATCTAAGCTAGGAAAAGGCTTTACTTTCCTTTCACAGATGTGTGGAACAATAACAGAATAACACAACAACCGTAAAAGGTTACTGCATGTATAAGATTAAGGACCGAGTCAATACTGGCTCTATCAGTTATTTTGTGCTGTTCTTGACTGGTTACACAGTTTTGTGTGAGTTAGCAGTAATTGCCTGCAAAGAATCAAGATGCGAAACCTTGACTTTCGGTCACTTTGCCTCTCAGCAATATTTTCTGGGACATGCTATTTGCTTGTTTACACTATCTATATTCACCCCTCTCCTGAAAAAAAGAATTGCCTTGGGCATAATTGACTTTGACTGCAGTTCAGCTTGGGACAATTTCTAGCCTTGCAGTGATTTAAAGGAAAAAATGGTGCAATGTCAGCATTTGATTTGTCACTCCTTTTTTGAAAGATGAATTACCCACTCAGAGATGAACACAAAACACCTAACCACACATTAGAAATGAGGCACCATTTTGAAAATGTAAACATGCATGGTTTATCAATGGCCAAAGTGCAAAAACTCCTATCTGCAAAATGATCCAGGAAAAGTGGGAATAACCTCCTATCTGCACTTTTTATATATATATATATATATAGATTTTTTTTTGTATTATGTATTGGGTATCCTTAACAAATAGCACTCTGCAATAAAACAACAAGTTTGTTTTAGTTTTCAAAGTGGCCATCGTTATGCAAGGTAAAACAAAAACTCTACAAAAAGTAAATAATGCAGGAGAGAAAACACTGACTGCATCCTCTGGGCTGGTTTCAGACGTTTTAATAAGGCAAATACATCACAGGCTTGGTATGCATGCTGATGATGATAAAGATTAAGATGATGATAATGATAATTACAATGCCTTTGTGTATCCATTTATGCTTGTGTATGTGCACTTAACATGTGTTTATGTGTCTACATAAGTATATGCTGCATGCATCTACTTTAAGCGAAGCTCAGAGGGAAACATAATGCTCTTTCTCTGTCACTGACAAATGTACACCCTACTATAGGATATACAAATCTGGGTCCATGGAGGACATTGCAATGGTTGCAGTATGTGGGCAGACAAATCATCCCCATTTTCATTCCCACAGTGTGTGGATTAATGAAGCATTAATAGCCCATGTCATTAGGGTGGGTGGCCACTGACTAGTCTGCAAAACCCTGGGGATTCTTTCATAATAATATACTGTAGGCCAATATATAGAAATAAAGCAGTGTGAAGTCAGGATACTGACACATTTAAGTGTTTTTCTGTCCTGTCCCAAAGGACTTGTCAATTCAACAGAGATATCTGTCAATCCCAGTGGACATTTTAAAAGACTGATTCAAGCATCGTCTGTTCAACCTTGAATTCCATCTCTATCCAAAGGCTGCAAGCCACCGATACAATGACACTCAAAAAGGTACGAACATGCCTTAATTTCTCAACAATTACTTGAGTCGTTTGAGTGGAAATACATAAATCATCCCTTTGACGTGTACAGTACAGTATGCATGTGCACACTCTCAGTCATACTTTGACAAAAAACTTGGCCAGGAAGGCACACAAACACACTTAGACAAACACTCTCTGTGGTGGGTCTAACTATGTTAAATGACTAGTATTAATCACCTTTCTTGGTCTCCGTGGTGATTATGAACGCATTAATCATCAGCGTGTCTGCCAGATGGAAGTGTGCATGCCAGGCCGAGCAAGGAATGTAGGAGAACGAGTGAAGTGAGGTGCAATAGTGGAGAGAAACACTGGGGGAATGGAGCTGGGTTTTTCTTTTCTGTATCATCAAAACAAAGTGCATACCACTCTAAGTGAAAATAAGAATAAGAGACAATGATGAGTGTAGTAAGAGCAGCTGTTCATCATTATTCTGAGTAACCCACACCAACCTTCTGTGGCTCTCAGCAACACTTGTGTTTGGACGCTCAGGCATCAAGATGTTGCCTTCTGTCTTCCGCCAAACAGAAAGTATCTAGACGTCACGTCCATGTCCTTCTCAGGAAAGATGAGAGATTTTTGGTGTACACATCCATTTTTTCTCAATCAAAGCACTTGCCAACAAGGGGTGCAATGACACAGTCAGCTCACCATCTGGTACAATTCACAACACAAGGCTCACAGTTTAGTTATGATACTCATTTATTCTTGGTTGAGCGTAAAACAGTCTTTCCCGTTTCACCATTCTTGGTTTTTATAGGTAGTACTAACATAATATATTAACCTTATGCTGCAACAAACCACATTGCATACATCAAATGGTAATTAATGCTGCTGTTCATGCCTGCTTGTGCTGCAATGTTATGCATTGCTTTTTCAAAGTTGCATGACTCCACAAATGTACAGACAAGAACAGACCTCACTGATGAAAGTCAAACCTCCCTGTCAGACCTCTGTATCCAGTCCATCCTTCACTCTAATACGTCTATTTGAAGCCACACAATCCATTGTTACAGGTCTATTTATGTGTACAAACACATTGCCGTACACACATGTGCTGTGTGTATAGACACGGACAATGCATCCAAAGATGCACGCATTTACATACACGTGCAGGTACACGCACAGGTACAGCTGTGGTTGTTTGAACTGGTGTTTTGGTGACAGCTGTCTACCTGTCACACTACGTCACTCAACTTGCATTCCAATCACACAAACTTTTTCATATCGCAGCAAGCTTTTAAGTCGTTGCAGCACTCATCTACTAAACAAACAAACTGTATTTGCCCCCATCAAAATAGCTCCAAGTGCACAATAATTGATATTCATTTCAACTTCAAAATTCAAAATGGTAAGGCACATTAATGAGAATGACAGTAACATCAGTTAATTGGGACAGGAGTAGCCTAATGGCAGCACAGTGGTGACTGTCGCTAATTTCTCTCTCATTAATATTGTCGCCTCAAGCAAAAAGCACTTAAAAGGAATCAAATAGGTTGTGTGGGTGGATGTGTGGATGGAGTGGCTTTGACTGGAACTAAATCAGTATTCAGTGTATAATTCAGAAAATTAAAAAATATATATATATATATACTAAATCCACTTCTTTTGAATTAAAAAGGCTAAACAGAAATGTATAGTTGCATGATAACTATTCGACATATGCTATCTATTGCCATGCAGAGGAAACCCACTGAACTATATATCAAGTATCTATTATTTATAACTCATTATTATGTGGCAAAGGAAACAGCATATTTCTACACAGCCTGAACTTGTCTATTGGCATGTTACCATTGACAGCCAAAAGGATTGTATAGAGCAAAATCAGGTCAATAACAAGTATTGCTATTCTTCCCTTAAACTCTTTTACAAAAAGGTTTTTAAAAAGGTTTTGTGTGGAGGCATGGCAACATGGCTCTAGAAATTAAGCATAGATCAGTAATGATAAAAATACACGGTATTAAATATTGTCTTCTGGATAGCAAGGTATGCCAAAGAGTGGCAAAAAAAATCCATGGATCATTTAGAAGCAGTACAGAAAACCTTATTTGTAAGAAAAAAATCACATTGTAAAATTATTGAAGCAGCTATGAAAACACTGCACCATGTACCCATGGTACAGCACACTTAAAGTCCCCTATATCAAGACTAAATTATGCAGGAAAAAAAAATAATATCTTGCATGTATTTAATACCTCTGGGCCATTAGGGCATCAAAGACTGACTATGCCTCAGCCTCACCATGGTGAATGTGATTACAGTAGCTGTGACAGAGACCTTGTGTAAGCTGTCAATCAGCATCAGTTTTTCCCTGACAGACAGAGAGCCTGCGGTAACACAGTCACACAGGGTGAAGTACTGTATGTTGCTATCCTGAGTACGAGGGCCGTGGTAGAGCCTTGCCTGACTCTGCTATCCTGTCGTGAAATAGGTCAAAGTCAACAGGGGATAGTCAACAAAAACCAGGGTGTTAACGATTTGCCTCCGATTAGTGCAATTCCCACAACTCTTCCTTGGGATACGTGGCAGTTATTGCAGTCCAATGGACAAAATGGTCAGGACAATTTCACTTGAGGGCGAAGGTGCAACATACAGTAGTTATTTATATTTATGTTATTGTAATGATAGTCTCTTTAAGTGAATTGGAGAAGTGGTATTTTAGTCTGGTAAAAAAAGAAAGAAACATAGCGGAAATGTCTCCTTTGGTCAGAAAACATTTATAAAGCAAAATATTTACAGATAACAAAATCTTTTGAAAATATATTTCTGGTTAATTTGAGTCACGTTCTGTTCCTACAGGAGCTCATGGCATTACTTAAGTTAATGCCTGAAAAGAACATGGATTCTGTTTGCAAAAATAATGGACTTTAGAAGTTGTGAAGATGAATTATGGTCTCAAACTGACAAAAAGATCTATCAGTAAGATATAAGTGCTACACAATAAAAGCACTTCTTTGAGTGGAAAAAGAAAAATGGTGTATAGACAAACAATATGGCAATGCCAGGCTGTTTGTTTGAGCAATGCTAATCAAAAGCAAAAAAGAAATCACTCAGTAAAAGGCTGTCTCTGCAGAGTCTTTACACTGTCTAACAATAACTGATGTTACACCTCTAAATTATATGACATTCAACAAGTATTACCCAATGCACACAATTAACCACCACTGAGAGGTACTGTATTTTAACTGCAGGGATTTAGTTTGTGGTTCCAGGTTGAAAATTAAATTAATGACATTCATTTTGACATTTGTTTTAGAGAAATGTGTTAGAATCTAAATCCATGGAATGTATTTACTATTCTGTGTAATTTAACACCTGTTAGTAAGAGGGAGGATCAAATATATGCGCAATTTAAAAAAAAGTATTGTATATTTCCTGTGGCTTGGAATGGAGAGAAAAAGTGGAAACATACCAGGGGTTCATTACACAAGAGGCGTAGGCCACTTACCACACAAAGGTTGTGATCTTTTGCCGAACAACCCACTGGGAGAATGTGTACACCTGTACAGAAACTTTGACCCATGCGTAAGCACATTATGGAGAGAAGGGAAATTAGCAACGCAAATGGTGAGGTTGTAAATTGAAGCCAGACGCTAGATCAATGTCATCATAAAAACTCAACCCAGCAGTGCCATTTGTGCTTGCGCTTGTGAGTCATACCTATTCCATGAGCACCTTTCAATTGTAAAAGATATACGCCAACTCAAATCTGAAATCAAATTCCACAGAGGAGAGGGCCGAACTATCGACACTCAAGGGTCAGCTGTGGAGCGCGCCGCAGCTGATGAAATTATCATCATCGGTTGTAGAAACCCGAGGTGAACCAAATAGGATTAAATATTTGCAAATCAGCATAGATAGTTTTCTGGATTGCAGCTACTCTGGATAAATCACCAAGTACTATTTAAGTGTTCATGTGCAAATTTGCTGCGTTGAACACAACTGTTTCCTTTTTTTATAGGGATAGATATATAAAGACATACTGAAAACAGCTGTCCAATGCATGAATCAGACTGTCTCCAGAGTGCACAGGAGACACCGCGGTGGACATACACTTCACTCACCACACTGGGCACATCTTCAATTGCACATAAGGATTATGTAAATTAGCAAAGTCTACAAATAAAGCCAGTGACAACTCTCGCAGCTCATCTCATTACACTCTATATCCTCATCATCAGTCCTAAACATAATGCCGGCCAAGTTCACCACGACAAAACATAAATGAATAACATGTGTTCACCTACTTTCAAATGACATCCCAGCGTGGGGGATACCACCGATTGTCGCGATCATTTCGGCAAGTTGTGAAGGAATAAGTCCGATGAATTAGGAGGAAAGGAATGTTCAGGGACCACCTCTCCTACAAGGATCTCAATTTATTTGCCAGAAAAATTCCTCTCAGTAGATGCCATGCTTCACTATGAAGAACTAATAATGAGCAGGCTCATTTCTATGCAAAAACATGCATGATATGCCTTGAATTGACCCTTTATGTTTGAATGTGGGCGTGTACAGGGCAGGATATGTAACTGATTCATGTGGGGACATTTCCAAAGTTTTTTGAAAATAAATGCACACTGGTTTTATAAATCGAATTAGAATTTTTGTTGCCGTATGTACATTTCTTCATTTGTACATATGCAAACATAGTGTGGGTCCAACGCACTGTTTTAGAAATGAGACCCCTGAACTGAAAAAAATATATTATACATTAAATAAAATGCATGAATGTACAAGTTAAGTTCTGCCTTTCTTCCTCCACCCTTTCTTTGCTCAGAAATAAAGCTCAATAACAACAAACAATCCCCATGGACTTAATTAGATACAGTTAAATAAATGGTGTGACTTTAATGCCCTGCCCATGAGCACCCAAATATCTTCCAACTAAAAATATATTTCTTGTGTGTGGGTGTGTGTAGAGGTGCATGCATGTGTGTGTGACTTCATGTTCACACTTCCTCTGTCTTGGGATCTGCCATGGAGCTCCCTGAGCAGCAGTGTGTGGTTGATAATTAGAGAACACACGCCTCGTTGGCTCAGGGAGGGCTGCCTCTGGGAAGGGTGAATGCTATGAGTGACTATCATTCACTATCCCGTATCAAGTGACAACTAAAAGAGATCAAGTTTTGGGGGAAAAAAACAACAACTCTGTATCATCTTCCCTGTTAATCAGGCTAACCTCTGAGATAGCTGCAGGTTTGAGGTGATAACCAGAAAACATACAGGATATAGAGTAGTAAGGACCAAGTGCAACAGTTCCATAGTTTATCTATAGTTACACAATATTCTATTACATATTTTACTACTATAATGATTTCCCATGAGATCATTAATGTGTCATCCACTCTAAGCCAGTTTAATTCTGACAAGGAACATAATTTGCTTGGCTCTCGGGAGTAATGCACATCTAGTGTTTATATTCCACTGTTAACCCCACAAGACAAGGGCAAAATTGTTAAATGTTAATAATTAATATGTCTCTGCTCTGAATCTGCTAGTAGTACACAATGGTTAGGGCTCATTGGGGGACTTGGTAAGATGATAAAACGAAAGTTAACCAAACCCATTATGCAATTCTCAATTGCTGAGGAATAGAAGGAGGAAAATCAATTTGATCTTGCAGCCATAGTAGAAAGGGTAAAGCAAGATATGATAGCTAGACAAACACTATTTTACCATTGTCTGGTCTGAATACCCTGTGCTTATTAATTCACTTCCTCTCTAGCCAGTCCCCTTGCTTCTTTAACAGTCTCTCAGTTCACCCCTCCCCCTCCTCCTCCCCCCACCTCTGTTCCTGTGGTCCGTCATCCTCCACATCTCTTACTCAGCCTTGTTCTGTGTCCTCCTCTCACCCCTTCCATATTGGTGCCAGAGTTTGCTGTCCGGTCTCTCTGCTCCTCTTCTGTTTCCCTCTTCTATCCTTGCACCTTTGATGTCAGGACCACATCTAAAGCTTGAGCTAATCTGCTGTGGGGCTTCCTGAGCCCTAACCAGGCCAAGGGTTGGAACGAAGAACATGGCACGGGGGCAAATGGAAGACAGAATGAATGGACTGAGAGAAAACACTCTCTCATTTGTTTTAGTCATATTGTATTAATAATTCAATTACAATCACTTCTAGATGAATACTATTTAAAAAAAAAAGTTATAAATGTATATATATGTATACTGTGTATTTTAAATGGCAAAGAAGGCCATGAAAACCCAAGAGAACCGTATGGCAGTATGTAAAGTGTAAGTCACAATCTATACTGTTTTTAGAAGTATTAATGAGGGGATGAACAGAATAGAATGGCTTACAGTAGTCCAATTAAGGATCCCGGAGGAAGAATCTGCTGTCAGGGGAACATTGTTATGAAGGACGGAGACAAGATGAAAAACCGCCATGTGAATGCTATATGCTGTAATGAACTGGAAAATAAGAGAACTGAAAGAAGAAAGTCCAATGAAAGACTGTGTCAGCACACTGTAGGAAAAAGGAAGGATGTTACGGAGGAACTAAATGTATTAGCTTTGGTGTAGCCTATAGCCAACCCTCCCATCCCCTCCCCTTGGCATCCACACCAAGAGAAGAAAAGGCAGAATAATCCCTCAGCAACACTATTCATCTGTCTTGCTCTGATGGTACTATTTATAGCACATTAAAGGGGTAAAAACGCCTTTTTTCACCTCTGACACAAAACATTAAAAAGCCTTCAAAGTTAAAGCTCTACTAACAGGATCAAGTGTGTAAGCAGCAGCAACTCAAACAAGAGAGAGAAAAAAAGAGAAAGACAGAACGCATCTCTCTGAGTCAAAGGTTATCCAGAAACATATTCTTCATATAAAATACAATCGTTTCTGCTTTATCAGTGAAGGCACATTTAATTTCAGATTTAATTTTAATTTACACTGTAAAGATTATTCATAACCATGTACAGTTTAAAGGAGCACAAGAACACTGACCCAGTCATTTCACAACAGCACATTTTTAACCACAAAAAGCAGCCAATAATATTTCAAAGAGATATCCCTGTCCACAATACATTGTGCATCTGTTGCAGCTAATGAGGCAATTTCATCAACCAAGGTTTGCTTTTTTTAAACACATCCAGATAGAGTGCTGTAAAGGCCATACTAAAGATAGGATAAGGAATAGCAACATTTAACTTGAGAACAGCAGCGCAGAATCAAAGTGAAATATGAGAGCGGATAGATCTGGTCAGTTTCATTTCCATCAATATACCCCTTGATATTCACACTTACATGGGGAAAAACAGAAAGAGTAAGGTGTTGAGAACCCAACAGGTCCAACATCTCAAACAAACTCCAAGTGAAACACATAATACATGCTACCGACCTGCACACACACAAACCAATAGATCCAACAAATACCCCATTATGCAGTATTCAGCACAGCACAATTATTTGGCATGACAGAACAGTGTAGACAAGTCAGAGGGGAAACCTCACTACAGGGCACAGTTTGGATCCAGGGCTGCAAATATGACCACTCTGCTTCCCCTTCCATACTTGCATTGAGCTACTATATTTCCTCCAAAAACTGGCCTTGTGTCAAAGGATCAGCTTCCTCGCTGATCTCTCTCATCCATGCAAAGAGCGCACTAATTAGCCATGCTAAGACAAATCGCACTTTTTTTCTTGGTTCACTGACCACAGCACCTCCCGTAATCCTCCGTTATCACACAGTTGGGGAGGATAGAGAAGCTAATAACACAGTGATATTATCAACACAGATCTGCAAGTGATAGAGCCAGGCAGCACAAGCTAATTCTGCCTGCATGAGCCCCAGACCAGACAAATCCCTTTTTTAATTATTTTTTTCTCCTTGCACATCCCTCTTGTCAATGTTCTCTAATCGAACAATCTAATTAAAAAAGCACGAAGAATGGCAAGCAGGCAGCCAAAAGTGTTGACAAAGACATGGCGAGGTTTACATGTTGGTAGAGGATGCGACTGATAACCTGTGCTACAAGGTACATGGGAATTACCTACATGTTTGGTGTGTTGGTGTGCCCCAGAACTCATTTCAACATTTAAATGTCAATACCTTGCAACTCCATTAGACCAACTGTAGATTAACTTTAGCGTTTTAAAATAATTACAAGAAACCAATGATTTGTTAAAAGTTAATTTGTTGCAAATGCAAAGTCCTGTGATCAGGGACGTATATGTTAGAGCTTTGTCAAGATAAAACTTGTTTTTGCTGGTCTCTCTGTCTTTGCTTGTGTCTCATTCTCTCTGTGGGGCAAGCGAGATTAAGAAAGATTGCAGTGCTGTGGGATCAATATAATGCTAACACCCCTCTGGCACTCTCCAAAAATCTCTACCAAGCAAAAGCCCACTTACAGAGGGGGTCTAATGGATCATATAACCACTGTATCACTTTAGATTTGACTTAACCTCTGATGAAGCAATAGCCTTGTCTGCAATGAATATGAGTATTCAAAAAGACAAATATGACTCAACTTCTAAGTCACAAAAAACCCTCATAATATAAGAACTGAAAAATAACGGAATAAAAAATGCAATAAAAAATAAATTTAATAGCCTTCCTATAATAAATAATGTCGTTACTTTTTTTTACCTACAATTTAATACGTTATTACATTTTATGGTTTGTGGCATTTTTTCATGAAAAAAATAGAATTAAAGTGAAATATGAGAGTGGATAGGTCTGGTCAGTTGTATTTTTTATAGGCACACGCACACAAACATATACATACATATATATCAAACACATAAAAATATAATGGTCTGTACAAAAATGTCCTAATGTATATCATAATGTCTTAATGTATGAACTTGTGTTATTATTATAATACTACAGAGTTACAAGATAATTTGAGCACACTAGTTATTATCTTGTCTGCACAGGAGGAAAACATAAAAAAAAAATATTTCAGGACTTGGAGGGCTCCATACAATAATATAAACACTTAAACATTATGATTTTTTTTCAAAATCACCAAAGAAAGTTTAAAATCAAGACACTGACTGTCCCTCTCGATGTTCAACAGTGCAGTTAAGGCTTTTTACGGTGAAGGCCTCCATTGCCTGTCATCCTTTGCCGCCCCACGTTTATTGATGCAGTTGAGAGGAGTTTTTATGGAGGCACGCTGCTGTGCGGCCTGTAATTGCCGGTCAAAGCACGCTCACCAGAGTTCATAAAGGTTCCTCTGTAAATATATTCAGGTTGGCCTAGTGTCACCTCATACAAAAAAAAGACAGCCTCTGTCTGATGAATGGGAAGAGAAGAGGTATTTCACTACCACACTGCGCACACACAAACGCATTCACAGTAGCACCAGGTGAGAACCGAAGGCATTCTGAGTGTACAAACTCACATACACACATGAGCAACCTGTCCAAAAGAAGATTAAGATATATTACACTCTCAACCAGTGAGCCACGTCCTTGCTTTATTTCACCTTGCAGGTTCCCTCCTTCTATCTCGATCCCTGTTTTCGTCTTACATTACGAGCCACAAATGTGAGTGTCCCAACCCTAACATACAGGAATATTGTATGAATGAACATGAGTTTCAAAGAGTAGCGTAAAGCCCCCACTGCGTGAGTAATGTGACATCAAAGATGAGAATGACTTAGTCAGTATGCCCGTTGCTTCAAACGTAGATGTTCCTAGGGGTCTGAAATGAGTCAGCCATTAAGACTAAAGAAACATGGCTGAAACCTACCTGTGTTGTTGGCTGTATGCAACTGCAAAAACATCAATCTTTAGGTTATTCATTCATTTGTTATTCATTATTTCATAGATTCTACTGGTTCCCGATGCAGTTTTACTTGTTTTAGGGATTTAGGACAGTAGAAACAAGTGCCATTGTCCACAAAGAGCAGATCACTCCACTAGTATCAACGACACAATGGCGCTTGATTCAACAAAAGCAAGCTGATTTGCACAGGAAAGAGGGGGAATTATCTAACGCCCTTGGCTGTTGTCACGTTGAATTACTTGTCAAGTGGGCTAGTTTTTCACAGCATGCTTGACGTATATGGTGTTTGTGTGTTTGCGCTCTTAGCTCTTATGTTTGCATGTTGTTCTATGAAAAAAGGGAGGTTAGAGACAGAGAATAGGGATGCGTTGTGGTTGAGCAGTGAGCCGGATCAGACAGTGACATCTCCGTCCACTCGGGATGCTAGGGAACAAAATGTTCTGCTGTTACTGCAGCAAACAAAGATCTACCTTTGAAATCACTTTCTTTAGAATTTGTCTATATATTTTCTTGAAATTAAAACAAAGTATTGTATTGAGATAATGTAAGTAGTTTATGTCAAACAATGACACTTTGAATTAATCATTACTTTTTGCTATGTCATGATGTCTGTATTTTGGAAATGTTTTCTGAATACTGGACTACTTTAAACCTTGTTAAGTGCATGTCTGTGCACCATTACACAGTCAGATGCAATGCAATGAGTTGGCATTAAAGGGATGTGTGAACTTGTCCTCATTGCCCTGCTTTTACAATCTAATTGCCGTACTCAGTGTCCTCTACAACAGACCACTGAGTGCACTGTGCATTTGGCCGATTGATTTCATATGTTGCTTTCCTTCTAAGCCTCTCTTCACAGCCCTCCCTCGTCCTCTTCCTCTTGCTCCATCTTGGCTAATTACTGTGATTGATTCATTGACTGGTGTGACGTCCCTCACAGTCCTGTGAAACTTAGTGTGTCACACCAATCACACTCTCAAAGATTGAGGGAGGCCAAGGTTAAAGGTATAACAATCTGGCAGAAAACAGTGATGTTGACCAAGCAAGGCACTCAAAACCTAATTTCCATACAGCCTCCATCTTTTGATCACACCATCACAAAAAGCCACTGAAGCATGCCATCCTTCTTTAGATTAGCGGCCCTTGACCCAGGAAGTGAATTAAGGGATCAAAGCGGGCTCTAGGATGAATCATCTGTGGAAGCTGCTGAACAAACACAAGTGTATAACTATTGTTTTCACAGAAGCGACAGAAGATGAAAGACGGGGAACAAGAGATTAATTGTAGTTTTGACTAAGCTGATCCTTGTACTTACAAGATCACAGTAGGTATAATTAATCAAATAGTATACGCAGGCAGATATACAACGCTGTTAAGTAAAGAGGATGATCAGACCCCTTGCTCTAATGTCCTGAAGCGCAGTGTTTGGATAAGATAATCTTCCAAAAATGTGTTTTCTAATTGTCATAGAGTCAACATATTACAGTACTACTGAGATATGAACATTCAGTATTAAAAGGCATTTTAATCTAAAGGCATCCCCCCAAAAAAATGCCTCCAATCCATTTGCAGGCCCAGGGCGCCAATGTGTATTACTTCAAATATGTCTCTGTGTACAAATCATAAGCCATTAGTGCATCTGTGGGATTGTAAAAAGCAGCAGATTGGATCCCAATGGTGCAGTGCTTAGTAAACACAACTAAAGAGACACCCAGTCAGGGCACAGTGATCTGGGCCATTACGTCTAACCTCTGCGTGTTCTCTGGTCTCACTGGGATGGGGGTGAAGTAACACATGGCTAGACTTGCTTACACAAACACATTGCTATCCAGGCGGCTTGCCTCATGGGAGCTGGTTTATAGGTTTGACTAAATATTGCCCAGTAAATTGCGGCATCTGCTAAACATAACAAAGATGATCAATGACAACAACAAGTAATAATGAAGAATAGAATGCATTCCCTTACTCCTCTGCTGTTGTGTAGTTTTTTTCAATATAGCCTAACTAAAAACGCACAAGCAAGCTTGGAAGTGTGCTAAAGTACATGGCAATGCTTTGGCCCATTTTCACTAACCTTGCTTTCTGCAACCCCTAATCCCCTCCCCTCCACAGGTCTTAGCCTGAGCAATTTGACAGAGGGAGTAACAAAGTGGGGAGTGCTGGGGTGAGCCAATCTGCAGCAAGGCACCAGGTGTTGGAGATAATGTTCCGCTGGAGCTTTTCTTGGCGTGTGGCTCAAAGTTCATCATAACTGCAGTTTTGATCGATGGCAAGTTGCAGATTGAGTCTTCAACCAAGTGCTGCTGTTAATAAATCCTGACTCAGACAAAAGGGGCTGTAGCAGGGAGACTGGCAAAGACAGCTATTGATCTTTTGGTCAAGCACAGACCGATAAGCCAAACTATGGTTTTAGATGTATAACGCTGACACTACAGAACGAAAAGATTGAAAATGGGAAAAAAAGACATTCAAGAAGACATGGTGACCATTTGAAATGTGTTTTGAACGCTATTAATTGGCCACATTGAAATTAAAATTGGAAGACCTGGTTTTTCAGACAAGCAAGACATGAGTCCTTTCCAGAATACACAATATTCAGAATAATCCTCACATTGATTCTTTCCTCAGACCAACCCAGTATTTATTCCAAAATATATACAGTAGGGACCAATGTTAATTTTGGCATCTAAAATGCTTATTCCTTTTAGTTTTGCCAACAATTTTTAAGTCTTTATGTATATTTGTTTCTGTTTAAAAACCTTTTCCATTGCTGTCCCCTCTTGTGCCCCACCTTCCTTCCCCCTAACACTCCATCCCCAACGAGCCTGTCTGCTGGGGGACACGACCATCTTCCCCCATATACTGGTATACCCCCTCAATAACCTACATATCAAAATGTATGAACTATTGTGATTTGCAGACATTATTATGAGTATGTATTTTTAGGTTGTTATAATACTGCCTTCGACATCGGCAGCAGGATGCGGCCAGGTCCTGAACTAATTTATTTCCTTCCACTGTAAAATGCTCTAAGTAATCTGTAAAAATACGAAATTGTATCATGTTGATGACATGACATTAGCTGTGATGAAGAGTAAACAGGAGGTTTAAGATGAATGTGTAATCTTTAGATCATCGGTGCCTTATCATCCAGCTGTTGGACCTACGACATTCATATTGAATTTAATGTTATCAATTTCTGCATGCCATCTCATAACAAACAGGCAATTTTGTTAAATATCTTTTTTTCTTTGAGTTATAAAGAGAAGACAGGGCTGTGGGTCCAGTTTGACAACAACCACAAAGGACTGGGAGGAGAAGTTGCAAATTGATTACTGGTGGTATTGGTGTCTTGATATTTCATTTTGTGTATGTATTTCTTTATATATTTTTGAATAGTGTTTTTTTAATGATATTACAAAAACAAACAAACAAATCATCTCTTCCATAATTTACTCTAATTAGATGTTAAACAGTAGATGCGGTTTTCAACCATTTTCCACCATAAATTGCCAAATTTAATCAACAAAATAGGCAAAATAATGCGGTCTGTACAATTAATCTCTTAGAACCTTAGCAAGATCAGCTGCAGGTCTGAATCATCTGCAGGGTGGATAATAGGGAGAGGTAAAGTGGTAGATGAGTCGAGAGAGTCTGTAGAGTTGGATATAGAAATAAACTTGTAGGTCAGAAAAAAACAGACAGGGATCCAGCAAGATAAGATGATGTGATAGATGCAGCTGGAATATATAAGTCCCTCAAAACGCGATCTGGGACTCTTTTGTTGTTGTCTTTGACGTGACGATACTTGACGTACGTCAGGGCTTTATTACCATCCCTCACATCAGCGGTGAGACATTTCCATCTCAACCAATGTTTATCTTCGCATGAACTTTCTCCATTGTAAAGTTTAGAGAAGTATGGTTGTGGGCTTTCAGATATATGCATATCATTCCCATTGCAACAGGCATACAAAGTTAGGGGAATAGATGAGTCAACAGTAACCGGTGTTTGGGAATGCACAAATCAAAAGCAAATCTTCTGACACTTCACAAATATACTGGGCTGTGTCTCAAACTCTGGAATCTGGAAAACTTTACTGAAAGCAAAGAACACTGTTCATTATCCTTAGTTTACTTTTGTTTTAGATAATTTGTATGTGGGTTTTATGAGTACCACTTACAGTAAACAACTATAGGATGTATGATGAAAGACTATTGACTTTCATTAGACAATCAGATCAAACTATCCACTCAGATGCTTTATGACACCCACATAGCAGGAGACAGAGAGACTGGCTGAGAAAGATAAAGAGACACAGCGAGAGGGAGAGAAACACCAGACTCAGACCCTCCTATACGTGACCAGACTAGTGATGTTGTGATGAATTACCGGTAAAGCTCCATAGCAAAACTCTTCCTTTACTCCACCAGTCCGTGTTGTGAGAAACAGGCCACAGCATAAAAAAAACGGGGGAAAATAAATGTATTCAACAGTCACACAGACAATATATGCCCCCTCAACCAGCACACAGCATCCATTTAAAAACACATCTATGCAAAGTGCCCCAGCATACGCTGCCAATACTCTGCACTCCCTTGCAGAAAATAACTGCCATAGTGCCAAAACGTTCAATACATTTTCAAGCAGGGGACGTTCAGGATCACAGGTGGGCAGCCACATCTTCTTGCGCTGCCTGGCAAACAATGGTCAGAGGATATGTTTCACAATCAATCATGTCCATACTCACTCTTACTGTGACTTTATTATCAAAGGAAATTCTTAAACGTGGGATTTAGCTTGAAATTATGGACGGCTGTACAGTAGGAGAGAAGTATGGAACGAGTGTGTTACCCATATGGTAAATAACAGTTGGCATGCACACAAACACATTCACATATACACATGTTCATGGTTTTATATATATACCATTGTACAGCAATCTGGCAGTGGATCAGCTTAGGTAAATAATAACATAATATGTGCTGCGGTAAACCTAAAGTTAAATCTCAGGAGCCACAACATGGAAAACGTATCACTCTCTTTGAAAACACAAAACAAAAAGTTGAGGCATTCATCTTCACAAAAATAAAACATACTCATATTGCTGTAACTCCCATCGGAAACTGTAGAAAACTGCCCCTGGGCCTGAAAAGCTGTTTCGAAGAAGATTCACTCGCTCTCAGGTGAGTCAACCTAACAGCCAATCAATATATATATCCAGTGTTCTGTACTCTCCTGCAACAACTCTTTATCTCTTTCTGACTCACTCACAAACACAGACGTGCTCCCTCCACAGGTTGTGACAAGCTGACACATATCAGCCCTGCAGGGATAATCCATATGCTTGCTGAATGTCAGTGTCTCAAGTCCATAAGGTATAAGGTTAAAAGAGAGTGGACAAAGGATGGGAGGCGACCTACAGGGATCAAAAATTGTTAGGCTCTCAGATCTCTTAACAGGAAAAAGGTTGCATTTACGCAGGATGCTTTGTGTTGTCAGCAAAGGCTTGAATGAAAAAAACAAAAAGATATCCCTCAAGGGAAATAGAGTTTGCAAAAGTTACCAGAACGGAAAACAAAGACATAAGTTTTGTTTGGGAACTCTTTCTGTAAAATGCTGCAATCATTGAACTGTGATGCGGCAAATTTTTCAACAGAATGTCTTTTTTTGTTTTAGAGCCTAGGGAGTAATAACAATATTCTGAGTGGTTTCAACTCCAGTTTCAGGCAAGTTATACTCTCCATTTACAGTATCCAAGGTGTTGCAATAGTTGCTTTCAAAATCTCAAGGGAGCACTACTGGTGGATCAAAATGTATTATGGCCCTCTGCAAAAACAATTGAGCGCCAAAGACAATTACAAGTCAAATAGATGTGAGTTCCACTTAGTAGCAAGCGGGCGAATGAACATCTGGCAATTGGCGAGCGTCAGGCGTTATTTACATTGTCTCAAAGTGGATGGTGATGAGGAAGAAAATCAATGCGGATGCAAACAGTGTAATGGCGGAGTAATGCGTTCCCCTGGGCAAACAACAAGGAATAAGTCCTGTCAAGGGTGATGCAGAGTAGAGGCGGTATTCAGTTGCCGTTTTTACCAGCCCTCCCCACTGCTACATTCAATCCACATGCACATCTCAACTCCTGAAATCTTCAGTCAGTCTTCAAGGCTGTGTTCTCCGGCTGCCTCTTCAGAATGCTAACTCTGCAAGGCCGCCAATCAAAGCAGTGGATGGTAAACAAGAATGTAAAGGAACGGGATCAGCTTCACATATGCACGGGGTGACGCTCTGGATGGTGATTGATGGTGTTTATTCTGAGTCGTTCTCTTCCTCTCAAAATACACAAAGACCCACATACACACACAACGAGAGAGCTGGGAGCATGAAAACTTGACCTCCTTTCTTTGAGCTGTTGTGGATCGATCAGGGAAGCATGGTTTTGACCCTGATCTCGGGCCTCTCTTCTTCCATTGGACCACTCAACCTGTCCATCAGGTATCAATCAATACTGCGAGTGGGATGCCAACACTATTTACACTCTACAGCTGTGAAATAAGAGCACACTAATGCTTCAATTCTTGCTATTTGATCAGGCCACAAGGATATACCATTTTGTGCTTTCTAACTTCAGATAAGAGATATTTTCCTTGAAAGCAACAAATAAAGGGTTTGATATGAACAAAAAAAACAAGAATCCTGGTTTAAGTTATATGTCTTTCTGACAGAAAGTAATGCTTATTTATTTGTACCATCATCTTAATGAGACAATACTTTGATTCTGGAGTGTATTGCAAACTCTAATTCACAGTTAATAGCAGACCTGAAATAAAGAAACCAAACTTTAAACTTAAACAGAAGTTAGCCTTGAAAAAACCAGTCTGATTAAATCACAGACCAGTCCAATTATATGGGGTGAGAGAGAAAGAAAGTAGAGGGCTCACTAAGCCATTCGCTGAGAAGATGTGTGTTTTAGGTCAGTACCACCATAGCACTCCACCTGACCTCTCTAATTGGCCACCAGCTGGAGGTTGTTAGCCCTCAACCCATCTATCACTCCCACATCCATCCTCCCCTCAAAAGGTCCAGCCCTCCCCTCCACTTCTCACATCTGGTGTCTACTGATTCTTACTTGCTGACCCTGTCACCCCCTTTGTCTCTCCTTACTCCTCCCTGTTAACGCTGAAATCACAGATACACAACCACTAAGAGACCTCAGAGATGAAGTTAAAGTGTTGAAAGTAGACTGTACGATTTGGAAGAAAACCACCAACAGTTTTGAAGTCAATACATTGTGCATAAAACCCACGCCAGCATGTTTAGGAAAAAAAAAAATAAAACAATAGAGGCAAGTCAGCATGTCTGCACGGTGTCCTCTGTCCCCCATGCTGCCTTTTTCTTGCAATGTGCATGATCAACTGTGAGGCTTGCCAATAACCCTTCTCCCTCTTCACTTTCTTCCCGCGTTTTTCCCTTGCTCTTTAAGACAGTGCAGCCATCCTGCAGGTGCCCCAACATAGGTGCCCCTGGCAACAATTGCCACAAAGATGACAGACTCAGTAGAGATTTGGGCGCCCAATACAACTACTGAGAGCAAATCAAAGTCTTGGACAAGAAGCTGATGACATCGTAAAATGTGCAAAACAAGCATAGTCAGGCTGCAGTCTGTGGGAGTCTGGGAAACGATCAACTCTCAGTTGGCCAAGCAGAAATTTCAAAGAGACTTTAATATCAGGCTACAAGGCACAATTCTCAGTTTTAAGACCACTCAGAGTCAATCAAGTTCTTCTCGGGAAGTGTTTTTGCTTAACTACTGAGTGAATGAGTGAAACTGACACAAGTTTCCAGGGGCCATCTCAATCTAAGATGACTTCTCATATATTCTTTCTGAACCCTTTTCCTCTATCAACAGTCCTTTATCCCTCTGTCTTCCTCTGTGTGTGTCTGTGTGTTTCAAGTGTTTAATAGCTCAGCTGAGGCTACCCCTTGTCCCTTCCTGCCAACTGCCTGTGGCTGTAACTTCAAAGTCTCCTCTATCTTCTCTTGTTTATCCAAACCGCCTGTTTCCTACATGTTACTGAAACTAAACCTGCATTTTTATATTGCATCGAAGACAAAGACAGTGCAGTGGATTTCCCTGGTGTGTAACAGCTGCATCCATTTACCTGTATGCAACCAATGTATATCTTTCATGTTAACAATAGCCTTGTGAGTGAGCGAGGGACAAAGTGGCAGAGAAAGTGTGGATGCGTACATCTGTTTGCACAAGTTCTTAGAGTGCCAGCTCAAATATATGGAAGTCTTGCTGAAAGTGTGAATATTGCTGAAAGTGTGAATACTTATGTGCACATGTCCATTTGTGCCCATATGGGCTCAACTGTGTGTGTGTGGGGGGGAGTGGGGGGGACACAACACTATACGGCTGGCGGTGGTAATCGAGCTCACTAATTACTTCCTGAGCTGAGAGAGTTGTCAGAGAGAGGAGGAGCTGCCACAGATGGTGAGAGACCCACACTGACACCAGGATATCCTACCTCTTCATCATTAGAGCTGAGCATGTGTGTTTGTGTGAGAGTTATTGAGAGAAGGAGTGAGGGAGTGTGATCAAGATTGAGTGTTCAAATTACACTTTAAAACCACAGACCACATGATACACACCGAAGGGTAAAGAGCTAAGAACTAGATCAAATAAATACTATATCCTCATATATATTATTTAAATTTTAATGATAATAATAGTAGTACTTGATAATGTATTACCTTGATGTTTGAATCAATGCCTGCTCCCCTGCTATTCCCCAGAAACATATCAGACCACTATGTATCTAGATACAGTCACTCTGTCACTCTAAGCTCGCTAAGTTCCAATGAACCTAGTCAACACCTATCCACTTCCAACCTTACTTCAACCAGCCCATTTCCTTATTCTGCAAAAGTGCCTGTCGGCAGGTGGTGTACCAGTGCACTCCCCTTCTCTTACTGTCCCAACCTCAGCAAAAGTGCAAGAGTACTCACCACTGTGAAGAGCCCTCAGTGCCGCTGACCTCGAGCAGGTCATAGTCGTCCTCCAGCTGAAAGTCAGAGAATACCAGGGCAATGGTGTCTCCTGGCTCGGCCAGCACAGTCCAGGTGCAGTCGGCATTGTTGTTATACTCAGCTGGGTAATTGGGGGTGGTGATCACCCCACTCTGACCCCGCAGTGTCCCGCCACACCCATCATCTGCTGCAGGGAGCACAGGAGAGAGAAAGTGCTGAAAAGCTATGTAACGGAGGGACATGTCAACAAATATAATCACAGACTTGTGGAGCAGAGATAACTGAAGACGTGTAGAAAAATTCAACCAGGAGGAGAGGCAAGGTAGTAAAAGGCTAATAATCATAACCTGCAGCTTAACTGCAGCTAAAGGTCAGGTTTGACCCATAAGCAGTCATATTAAATTATAACTGGCTATTGTAAGCTTATACATAATCAGTACCATAGTGGCCCAACTATAAAATGCCATGGATTAAATGAACACTTAATGTTACGATAGGGCATACTCAAACACTGACCCACGATGCAACACTGTACAAAGTAACAAGCTCACCCTGAAACACAAGAGCTAAAACTCATTCAACTGATAGAGACCATCTATTGTTGTAAAAACATAGGCACATTATGTTATAACGAACATAGTATATAATTTTATATAATTTCCAAACAAAAATACAGTGGCTGTATATGGACAATACAAGCATTACATAAATGTATACAATGTCAAAATAATAATTGAATTAGACAGATAAAGATAAAGCTCAATTATTATTAAGCTAACAAACCACTTTGAGAACATATCAAGATGTCAGATATGCTGATGATACTGATGAGGTAGACATAATGATCGAGCAAGAGAAGTCTTCCAAACTATGTCACATAGGCTTATTTAATTAAGTGGGTGAAGTTTTACCAGGATCCTTTTGGGCTTTATAAATATGTATTATTTATTATTTTTTTCATGGCCACAAATTATCTTTTTGCCACCAGCCAAAGTGCAGATTTCTTTTAATTCAGGAGCATGAAAATGTGCAATGACTTAAAGCATAATGTTCCTTTGTCTGCAATTTTTGCCATAGGCCAGAGAGACACCAATCACAGGATTTCAAAATGCCCTCGAGTGTTTATATCAGTACAGAGCAGGGTAGAGTGTGTGATGCAACCTAATGCAATGTAGGTGGGGAGTGATTAAAGTCTGATTAATTCTGATTTATGTAAATCAACACAACTCTTCCATCCTCAACACTGCTTTAAGGAGACCATTAAATAACAAAGCATGCATTTAATGCGTTGCCAGGATAACTCCCCTTCCAAGCTTCTGATATGTTCATTACAGCTTTGAACGATAGAGTATCATGTGATATCTGCATTCCAATTCCTGCGTGGAATTTGTGGAAATACAGACTTTAAAATATTGTGTGCATACGTCACCACAGTATGTACCGGTGAAAAAAAGGAGACACTTCCGAACTATTACTGTTCCTGAAATTATGTGTGTCTCTTGGTGCGCCTCTGTGCCGGGGTGGCGTGGGATTCATTTGTGGGCGGCCAGCTAGCTGTGTGTGAGGTGTTTCAAAGGGGGGGTGGAGGAGCTCAGAGGCGCCAGGCCCTGTCCATCATAAATCCTACCTGTCACCTAGGCAACCCCCCTAAGGGAGGGCAAGCGAGTGTACGGACGAACGGAAACTTGTGAGGTGTGAACTTGAATTGGAGGGAAACCACGGCAGAAGGGCAAGAAGAAGGGGATGAAAAGGATGACAGGTGACAAGCGAGGATGGGCGAGACAAAAGTGCAGAGGGAGGGTGGACAATGAGGAAAGAGAGATGGCGAGAGGGGTGACAGGTGATTGTTGCAGTGGGAGTGACAGGAAGTAGAAGGTAGACAGACGAAAGGATGAGGAAGTGCATTGATATTCCACACAAGACAGTTTCTTCACACTTGAAGGGAAGTCTCTTCACCTTGACTCTCTCTGCTCCATTTTTTGGCTGATGCTTGCCAATGCAAGTGCTCTATGACAATGGATAACTAAATAGCTCTACCATAGACCATGTGAAACCAAAAGAATGTGCAAAATGTGAGGTGTGCAAACTTAACAAATTTTACCTCAGTCCATTGTAGATGTAAAATCTTTCTCATGGTTGAACAGTACACATTGCCACTTAGGATTTTGTTGTTGATGTCAAATGTAAGAAGCTGGTTCAATTCCTCTGAGTGTCATGCTAACCAATATATGTGAAAGCATAAGCAATGCATGGTAGGTCTAAAAAAAAATCCATGCCATCAAAAAGGCATGTTTATGTTGCACCAAACATTCACACAGCGAAAGCTTGAAAACTAAATCTGAGATTTTAAATGGGACAACTATATGTGACACAATACCACTAAAAATCAGAGTGCCTTTGGAATAGGTAGAATAAAGCATGTGCACAAACCAAAGATACATAGATGTGTGTGTGTGTGTGTGTGTGTATGTGTGTGTGTGTGTGTGTGTGTGTGTGTGTGTGTGTGTGTGTGTGTGTGTGTGATACTATAGTTATAGGCAGTGACATTTAGAACGTGTCAGTAGTAAGGCTTGTTCTGGAAAGATATGCTTTGGGGTTAAGAGAGAGTCTCAGGAGCTGAATAAAAGAGTGATGTTTAATCACGTCTAAGTATCCGCATGACAAGTGACGTAGCTTTTAAGATCATAGCTAAGAGAACAAATTGATGAGTATAAGACAGGATACGTAAAACATTATCTGTGCCATCAATGTCTGGCTATCATTCTGTGGCTTGACAGCGCTGGCACGTTTGCCCTCTACTGAGTTCACAATGGTGACCGTGCCAAAATGTTCCCCCCTACTCCCAAAGTACAGCATCAGTTCTGCTTTTACACATATGGACAGGCTCTATAATTAGGGTGACATTAACTATACACTTTTGCATTATGAAGGAGCACTCAGGTGTACACGTAGACTTTAGCGTGGCACTGGGACATCACAATTAATCACAGGGAAAATTGCTTGTTCCTAAAACGTGTTTGCATGTAATTTCTGCCGAAAAGGTAGCATAATCACATCCTTTAGTGCTTGAGCTTTTTCTTCCCTTTTCAGGAAGGAGCCTGGGTGGACATTTGGGAGGAGAATAAAAGAGCTTAGTTTAGATCTGCACAGCAAATTGTTAGTGAATTATGGCGAAAAAAAAGAGGGAGGGGAGATGTCAGAGTTCTTCACAATTTTACATAAAATGTAAGAAATCACAGAAGAAAGTGATTGCAAAATGTGCACACAGTTTCACATTTGGATGTGAGGTACAGGCATGTGCATGTGTCTGCATGTGATTGTGTAGGTGGGGACTGTGCTGGCGCGTGGTGCCCAGCCATGTGGGCTCCTATGTGGCCTTCCTGACTCCCAGCCTGGTTGCAGATGGCACTGTGTCTCAGCGCTCTGCTCAGCAGGCACACTGACATAAACCATTCGCCACATGGACACAGCAAATGGACATGCACATGCAAAACTGTCATGTATATGACATATGTGGTTGCATTTTAAATGTGAGAATGCATTTTTTGTCAAAGCAAAAATCCTTAAAAATGATGTACATGATGTAACGGTATCACATTTGCCTACAGTGAACCATTTTCAAGAACAGTGTCGCGCTAGGTCAGACAACACACACTGGCAGGTGTCGCTGCCGCAGGGGTGCTTGCTAACTGTGAGGAGAGGACAACTGGCACAAGCACCAGACTGGGAGCTAACACATGAGGTCCTGTCATGGTAAATAAGATATCAGTCTAACCACAAAAAAATGTTGTCAGGTCATGTGAAGGCAAGTTTAAATACATGCGAGTGTGTGTGGGCTGGAGGATGGGTTTTTATCAATTGCTTAATAAAATACAATATGGATAAAAAGGTTAATTACTCCACATTTCAAAAACAAACAACGTTGTCATTTACAATACTATAATTTTTTTGTTTTTCAGAGAGTTAATGGATAAAATGTTATGTTTAAAGTTTCATTTTTATATGATAGAAGGAATACCTTTGTGCATGTTCATTGAGACATTTGTACCAGCCATTTCCGTTGTTAGTTGGTATTACCCTTTATTCCAGCTTCATAGTTGACATCCCTATGTTTTATCTTTGCTATTTATTTATTTTAAAATAACTTTAGCCATTAATTAAATATTAATCAAACATAATTTGATTACCTGTGGCATGTCTCTGAGCTTAAATTAGATTTGATTAAGACATTTACATTGTAGACAAAAGGTATTCCAGACTTAGCCTAAAGACCTGTTCTGATTGACAGTTGTCCACTGTTCCTTGTACATACCTCTGCAGTAGGGTAGGGGGAAATCCCAGGCAGCAGTACCCGCTGAAGTGGCAAGGCAGGACAAGGTGGTGTGACCCTCCAGCACGTAGCCCGGGCTGCAGCTGTAGCGGATTTTGTCCCCGATGTTGAACGTAGACCCCTGCTGGTGGCCATTGAGCAGCTGTCCAGGATTACCACAAGTGTAGCTGGGCAGAGCTGGAGAGAGAGAGAGAGAGGGGGGAGAGAATAGACAGTTATTGAGGCAATCTGTGGCACTGAGTCATGTTAGTGCCAACAAGAGCCAGAAAATCAGGGAAAAAATAAAAGAGTCTGGCGGGTGACAATCGATGGCCCCCCACACAAATATACTCACACAGTGCTGATGCAGTGCCACAAACCAGACGATGTTATGGAAACCCGCACAGTATGTATGGTTACCAAGACAACATTTTTTAAAACACTGTATATCTACTGAAGACCTTACATTTAAATGAATTTATCCCTGAAGTGCTTCAAATAACTGCAGTAGTCACTCACTCGCTCATGGATGCCATGTTGACCATCTCGGCTTGTTCAATCATGTACCTGCATGCAAATAAGCGAGAGCCCGGTATTGACAGAACCTTGTCTAATTGTGTGTTATTATGCAAATCAAGTTCAAAGGAAGTTCAGTCTCTTGCTCCTGGACCTTTTGCATCAGTCTTCCAGTTAAAAATGTGCAATTGTAACTTCTGTTCTCCGTGGTGACATACAGTAGAACGCCTAAGCTTAGAGTACATCTGCTAAAAATACTATATTGGTGTGTAGTTAGTAGATGGTTTAGTTATTGCTCCATCATACAATGAATCCTCAGAGTAAGAATAAACCTGCCATGTCCAAAAATCCATTGCTCTCACACACACACACACACACACACCCACACACACACCTCTGTCATTCCGTTTACAGCCCCAGTCCTAGTCACACACTCCCACACAGTGAGGGAGCTGGCCAGAGCATGTGCTGGACTTTGGATGAGACTCAGTCTCTCCACAGGGACTGGACTGAACTCCGGAGAGGACAGAATGGCTCCTATACAGCAACACAGCTTACTGGCACCTCAACATCACACTCAATGCACACTTGCATTTATCGGCTGTCTCCAGCTTCATAATGAACAACAAAAATATTATAATATTTCAAAGGCTATCAGTTTGTTTTGGCTGCACCGTGTTTGGTCCAATTTTAATCTTAACAAGAAATACAGCCCTTTATTGAGTATGGAAAATGTTTTTCATTTGTTTTATGATAAGCAAAACTAAATGGCATATTAAGATGCACGGCGTCGCCTTTGCAATAGTCCGTTTTGTATCTTTTCCTTTTAATGTGTGCCACACACAAAAGGCTTTAAAGCGGAGTTAATTTCAAGTAAAAAAATAAATAAATTGTTTTGTTTTGTTTTGTTTCTTCATCTTTTCCCATTTCTAGCCCGGTAAGTTAAGACTTCCTTACAGCAAGGTCTAACAAGGACGGATCAATCATTTTATCCAACAGTGCATTCCAGAGGGCTTCAGCTGTGGAATTAACTGGCTGGTAAATAAATAGAATGCAAACAGTTTGTGTCCAGTCCACCATCGGACAACAAACATGACCTCTAAGCTTGATTTTGGATGTGTATGTGTGTGTGTGTGTGTGTGTGTGTTATGAGACAGCTTAAGCCTTTACTGATGCTATCTCACAACCTAGATATGAATTCTGACTATTTGGTTTCATATTCGGAAGTTTATAGATGGCGTGTTTAGGGGTTTACAGATGACAGCGATGTCCAAAGCAAAAAAAAAGGCATTATTGACTGAGAGATTACAGATTGATTTATATATCAAACGTCAGGAAAAAAACTACTAGTATTTATATTCTGTAAGTTATTCAAAAATATTGAATGTAAATAAAAGTGTTACAATATGTGTGTGTGTTGATGGATTTTGGAGTTAATGGACTTTAATTCTCGACATATTTTTATAATTGGCTAAGCCAATCCAATGGTAGTTTGTTTCACATTGATTTTGAACCCTGAAAACTATACAAGCACAAACTAACTTAATTTCACAAATACTGTTTCAGCGTTGTTGGCAAAACATACCAGCCAAATCCTTCTCGTCACGCATATTCCCTACTTTTTCTGAAGCAGCTCTTAAAGGGTAAAATCAGTAGTGAATCACGTAGGGCAGGACTTCGAGATACATCCCAATCAGTGATTTCACAGCAGCTGTCTTCCATCATCTATTCAAGGTAGAACAGCTTCTCAGACATCAAGGAATCTGCACTTGATGACTCAATGCTGATTTATATTGTGCAGTACCTGGTTACTACTTGGGTACTATCCCTTTGGCATACCACTATACACTGACGACAGACTGACTTGTCACTTTCAGGCTCCACTGTGCTATAGCCTTTATTTTGACCAGCCATGGCCATCTTATTACACCTTCCCCTCCATCACTACCACATTAGCATATACACAAGGACTCTGTCTGATTAGCATACAGTATTAGCTACTGGGACTCAGGCGTCGGTGATGCAGCATGGCAACAGGGGCCCCTGCATGGTGCCATGCTGGTAACGGCTTCCTTCCCTGCGGTTACGACCATGTAAGGCTGGATCAACGTAGCTCTTGTGTCACAAAAGTTTGAGCCTGAGCAACCTTTAAGAGATTGAAGAAGAGGAGGGTCAGCTCGGATAGAAGGTTGGAGTGAGACACAGGAATAGATATCTTTGTCACAGCAGACGTCTCGACTTGTGCCAGTGCCGGGGCCTTGATATTGTACATGCTGTCTTACCGGCATGGATTACTGGCACGCTTAAGTGGAATGGAGCCATCATTAATGATATTAGTTACACCTGTGCTTTTCCTGCTATGATAAGTCAAAATATCTGCTGTGAGAACAGCATATTTTTGGGGAGTTAACAAAAAAAAAATGTGTGCGTAAGAAAGAAAGCCTCATTGCATTATAACTGATTGAGGGCACGGCACTGTCAGAGTGTAGGTGTGTATGTTTCGACATACATGTGCCATATGTGAGCGTTTGTCTGTGTGTGTGTGTGAGTTTCTCATCACACTCTCCAGTTCAGGTTATTAGTTTGGACAGTAAATTAAGTCTAAAAGTGCCATTACAGGGGCAATCCCCAGAAAAGGGCTATGCCTGGAGCACTGAGGCGGCAAATACTTTTTTAACCTGCCTTAGAGTCCATACTCTCTTTATTCCCACTAAGGGAATTTATCTGTCACCAATAAACATCAAGAGTAAAAAACATTGAGAGTATTTGATGAAGTGCATCGAGACAGCGAGACTCGTGCAGAATAGACCTGAAAGTGATTTTTTTTTCTTTCCCAGCTTTGTTCCGACACAATTATTTCCCCTCCAAAACTGACTTAATAATGGTAGAATTTTGATGCAGTCAAAAATACATTACAAATACAAAAGGTAATGTCTCTCTTTACGTACAATAAAGTAGGAGAACCTGCTGAGAGCCAAGTATCTTTATAACCAAAAATCAGGAATCCAAGACAGGTGTGCTTTTGCGCTGTGTGCTTTAAACTCATTCATCAAAATATACTCTATTTCTTCCTGCAGGCTAAATCATAAACGGAATATGAAAAAGGTAGATGGAGAGGAAGAAAGACAAAAAAACACACACAAACACACCGAGGAGCATAAGAGAAATAATGAGAAACCAATTTTAAATATTTGCGAGATGACTTCACATTATTCTCCATTAATTTCCTCCCCTGCACACACTTTCATACATCATAATTATTTCACAAATTATTCTGCAAGCTTTATAGCCTTCATCGGAAAACTCTGTGTTTTTAGAACATAGAGGTGGATTTTCTTCAAGGGGGTCTGGCTTCGGCCATCATCACGTGGACTATTATATCCCAACCCCCTACACTCAAACCAGCAACATCAGCCCTTGGGTGTTTGTCATGGCAGGTCCATAAGTCACGAGGATGGGAGACTGTGACATGGCCAATCCCTTGGGGCCCGAATGCTTTAAGCACTTCCACTGCTGAAATGGCAAAGGATGTTGCTCGTCCATCAATGCATTACTCTCTACTGCGCACACTGGCCAACAGTAGAAGCGTATGAACACGCTCAAGTGTGAACAAACCATGTCTGCACACACATGCACACTGAGAGCAAGGATTCATGCCATCCATCACACCATCCATCCCTTATATCATCTGCCTACATTCCTGTATTCCTTCCCATCTCGGTTCATACTCTCTCATTCCTGGTGGCTAGGACAAAGGACAATGGAGAAGGAGAATGTATGAAGACCATCTCCTGTGGGATGACCTTTGACCCCATTAAGACCAATTGTCTCCCTTTAAGCCTGTTCCTCAATTTGTCACCCTCTCTTTAGGAAAATGGAATAGTAGTAATATACCCTTGCATATTGTAAAAACCATTTGTCAAAAAAAATGTTCTTCAAAAAAAGCTTATGCTGCAAAATAAAGAGATCATTAATTTCTTAGCACGTTGAACCAAAAGGTTTTATATAAGGAAGTCTTGCCATCTTTAATAGACGGATACATACAGTTGCTGCAAATGGTAGACGGTGAGATAGTAGAAGGATAGAAAATTGGATTTCTCCTAGATGTTCAGGAGCAGATTTATTATTATTTATTGTGTCTCTTAAGTTATAAGACTCTTGTTGAAGGAGGAACCAAGTCCCTGAAGTAAATCAGGAGTAATATACTGAGGTTAGGGAAAGGGCAAGAAAAAGGAGAATTAAAGACATAGAGAAAGTATGTGAGCTACGGAGGAAAATGTGTAAATGACAGTTGGAGAGAGAAACCTATTTTAATACAGTTGATCCACCATCACTGTATGTAATGTATTGGACAGCTGCAGAAGATGCAGCTCTGGGAGAAAAAGCACTGTCATCAATAGGAAGATGCTACACTCTGCAGCATCTAACTCAAAATTAGTTCCCAACATAAGAAAGCAGGACACACGAAAGACGACACAACCGTACATTGACTCACATGTTGGTGTGAGTTTACAAAACATAACCCAGTTTCACTACAGACTGAATGTTTGCCTTCAACTATCACTCGGTATTTATGTTCCAAAGTCACTCTTTCCCATCCGTCCTTCTGATTTCTTCCCTCTTTTCAGTTCCTTTTCCTGGGCCTCCTCCTTTTCTCACGTCTTCCAGCTGTGCATTTGGAAGTGACATTACAAGATCGATCCCAACACACAGGTGCATTAGCTCAATAAGCAGTTTCTGCTTTGTCAAGCAGCAATTCAATCAATGCCTCCTGTTCCTTACACATGGGCTGAACAAAAGCTGGCAACTCCCATCACTTCTGGTTAGAGAAGCTGAGGAATGCAGAAATCAGTTCTCCTTTCGATCCAAGAAATAGATAGCATCCTATGGTTGAGAGTACGCATGTGGGTGTGTTATGTGCATTTTAAGAAGAAAAAAAAAAAGGTTCTGCTCAAAACTTATCTCAAAAGATGTAATACTTCTGTCAATTAAACGTCCCCTGTGGAGTTTTCTTGATAACAAGCAAAAGTGATGAAGTTTTGAAACCTGCATTGTTAACATCCATGTTTATTAGCAAGCACTGTTCTTCTTTCCTGCCTTTGTTGTCACATTGCTGCACATCTTGGCCCATCACAGCCACCTATAGATCAGTGAACTAATGTGACACTATTAACAAAAAGGGTATCCCATCACCCGTGTGCACATATGTCCTGTAGCTTGTGCATGAGACAAGTAGAATGGGGACCCACACATAGAAAAACTGCTCCATAGTGGTTATGAGGTCAATAACGCTATAGGTTACATTTCAAAGGTTGACAGAACAAAGCTCATGGTGTTAACAAAACAATGGAGCAAGTATCAATCCTTTTTGTCATCATTCTTAAGGGATAGCTCATTGAAAAGTATTTCAAATAGATAGGGATTTCATCTTATATAATGATATATTAAATCAAATTCCCAATGCCTCATTGTTGTCACAGTGTTTCTGTCCCTATTTCATCTCCAAGTGAGCTGTATTGCATGTTTTTTTGGGACTATAACAGTGAGAGCTTATCAAAATGACTGTGTTGTGATCTTTTCAGCACTACTTTCCTGTAATGCTCATTTTCTAAAAAAAATATTTTAAGGTAGTGGAAACAAACACTTAGTCCAAACATTTTAGATACGCAGGGGAAGCCACTCATCAAAGTTGCTGAGTGTGAACACATTTGAGTGTATTTCTATGTCTGTAAAAGTGCATGTGTACCGGAGTGTACTGCGTATCGCTGCCTGGACGATTTGGGGTTTGAGATGCAGCTTTGAAAATCTCTGTCTGATTTTGAACTAAGCTGCTCATAAAGCTTCTCTAACTTGACAACAAGATACATTCTAGAGTGAAAAAGAGGGTTTGAACCTCAGTACACAGACAATCAGACACACACACACACAAACATGCATACAAAAACAGACTGGAATGAACTCTAGATATCCTCATTTCCCACGCACGCAACAGCAGGTGCAGTAAAAGGGCCAGTTGCTGTGTGGGAGGCGCTGAGGTGTGAAAGAGCTCATACAGAATTTATGACTACCGACAATGTCTGCAAAACGGAATAATGTGCCATTCAGTAGCCATTCACTATATATGAGACTAAACTAAGAGGGATCAGGGAGCATGAGAAAGGAAGCCAGAAGACAGATGAGAGACAGGGCTGGGGCTGCTGGGAAGAGAGATCAACACATCTGTGTACAGCCTTGATTTTGGCTGGCTTGAAACATCTAAATCCCTGTGGCTTTTCAGGCTTATCTCTCCACTGACATTACTCTTTCAAACATAAATCACAGAAATCCTGTGGTCACACCTGCAAGCTCAAGTACACAGGTGCACCCAGACACGTTTATCCAAAATCACGAAAATTATATGTGAACACAAACTGCACTTGTTTGCTTAATAGCCGTAAGTTTATCGCGGGGTCAGCTGATGGCTTGAAATACTGTACTACTGCAGCGTGTCGTCTTGAAGGTACACAGATGCAGTCGATTCTGCTTTACACTGTACAATGCAAACAGTCATCTACAATACAATACCACATGGATAAAATAGGAAGGAGTCTACACTTTATGAGACAAATTAATTTCAGGAAAAAGAAATGTACAGCAAGGTAATACAAAATGTACATAATTTCAGAAAACAAAGGTCATTTAAATGTATGAAAGTAATGGTATCATCTTTTCTATAGGAGAGAAAAAAATGGATCAGTGTATACCTAGTTACTTTTTTGAGAATGTTTTACCCATTACAGTTTTTATTTTGAAATAAACATTTTTTTTTATTATAATTTAGCATTTATCCTCTGGGAAAGGGAATACCCATACCAAAATGAATGGCAATCCAACCAGAACTTTTCAGCTTATTGTTCTACACCAAAGCACGATTCACACACAGTCAGACCAACATCTTCATCCTTACCTTCTGCTGTTGGGGAAAAAAACTAGAAGCCTTCTACCCTGCTATCTGGTTTTCCTGCATTTTTTCTTGCTTTGCCCCTTCCCTCAACCAATCCTCTCTTCCCCGCTCTGCAGGTTGCCTTGGAAACAGTAAAGGCTCACCAGAGAGCCTTTAGAAGGGGATGTGTCGATGCGTAAACATGCAGGTTTGTGGGGAATATGTGAATGAAGTAAACCTGTTTCTCGTCAAATGCCAATTCAGACTGAAATCCCATGAAAAGGTGTCTCACTTGTCAATTCAGTTTACTTGTCTGACTGCTGCAGAGAATAGAGTGCCAGTGGCTTGATGAAAGGTGTATTGGGATGATTAATCAATATATTTATTTAACCTTGGCTTTTCCACTAAATTTCTAAGGTTTACTCAATTTCTCGCTCTCTCTCTCTCTATCGGTCTCTCTCTCTCTCTCTCATCTACTATAGTGTAAACTTTGACAAGACAATCCAAGGATCAACACACCTCAAACTTTGTGAATGAAAAATATCTCTTTAATCCAGATCTATTTGCATTAAAAAATAAAAAAAGCATATCCATCTGTGATGTACCGATTTGTTTTCTGAGGCTAATATTGACATCTGAAAAAACTTTCTGTTTCCATCACATTGCATGTACTGTAGTGCAGTATTTTCTTTTTTCTGGGAACCCACTTTTTAAAAAGACAAAACATTGCGACCCAATTCAAGATAGGCCTTATGTATAAATTATGAGAGGAAATGTGTGCGTAAAATAACATTCCTGGACATTTTCCATGCCATTTCCACATCACCTTATCTTATCTTAAATAGGTAAACCAGACATTTTGAAGATATATACAGTTGATCACAACAAAGATGTGAAAATGTTCAAACGTTAAATACTTTGTAAATGAGACCAAATAAATGCTTTTAAGCTGAGATGAAGGGCTCTCTCAATCTTTTAATTTCCTCTCATCATTTAGAAAATGTAGGCGAAGTAAACATGCTCTGGTTTTCTTTCGTGAAAACAAACAGAATGTTAGATGCTCGATTCAATGTTAGAAGTTGACTCCAATTACCAGAACTATATGGACATTCAGACTCCCTCATGTGGCTCAAAGGTGTACTGCAGATATAAATGTTAAATCAAAGACCGTAAAAGAAATTCTGCAAACTTATTTATTATATTGACCCAAATGAAGTTTCCTGCGACCCACCCGTGGCTCCCGACCCAGTCTTTGGTAATGACTGCTGTAGAGTACACAGAATATAGACACAAAATGGAGTAGGTTTCATACATGATTGTCAAAATTTGGCAAAAGACATGTTATATTCACATTGTTACTAATTTTATAGATGTGTAAGTAAGTAAGTAAGTAAGATGCCAAGTAAGTTACATGCTCAGTCAAAGAGATGTCAAAGTCAGTCCACTTAGATGCTGGTGCGGTCTTTACTTCTGCTCCTTTCACTAACATGTCTATGACATGTAGCTACAGTGTGAGTTGGTTTACTATTCCTTTTCTACGGCGTTACACTGGCACTCTGGCACTCTGGCACTCTAGCAGCCTGCCAGCGGCTGTCAATCAAACACCAACACTGACACGCCCCTCCATCGGGCTGAGACTAAAAGGTGCATTTATGATATTTCTCAAAAGACTGGGACGACTAAAAGTGATTTCAGTTGGACTTTAACTGACCTCCATAAAAGATTGTGTACTTGCTTATATTGGCTCTGACTGGCTGAGTGCTTTGTTCCAAAGATCTGGTAAAGCAAATCACCTCTTCACTGCGTCTATAAGCTGTTGATATATGACCAATATAGATGTATAAATCACACAGATAATTTAAAGAATGGTGGGCATTCTGATATAGAGCTTCATGGACAAAAGGTCAAAGGAATTATTTTATTTCTACAGAGCGGGTAGCTTGTGTACGAGTGAAGCCTCTTAATTCCATGCAGTTCTGTTTTTGGCTCTACTCTTAACTCACAGCACTGCCTTTAGTCTGCACGCTCCACTTCACCAGTTAAATCATCCTGTCATCCTTATTTCTTATGCTCGCAATTTTTTAGACCAAGTGCCTGATCTGCCTGTATGACAGCTGGCAATGCATCACAGTTTATTTTTAATAGAGGAGAAGCTTCAGTTGCCTTTTCTACCATATGAGAAAATAACGAGACATAAACTAAATCAACAAAAAATCTGGAGCTGTGAAATACCCCTCAAACAATTTGTTGATAATACCATAGTTTCTAAGAAGATTCCCATTTTGAACTGACTGCTCTACCGGCAATGCAAGTTCTTTAAATGGTTCCATTCAAATCTTCTGTTCCATTAGCAACCTCTCTTACACACCCCAAAATCATCAAGTGAACCACATTGAAATCCTTTGTAATATTATAATTAGTAACATTTGGCCAAATATCAAACTGTACCTGAATGATGAATCACGCAATCAATAAACGTGCTGTGTTCCAGTACATACCTAGTGGTCTGTTGCATGATATACTGTATTTCTTCACTTTTATTCACTCACTATTATTATCACAATACGACAATCTATCAGAACAAGCCCTCCTCTGCTCTCTTTAACATTGCATCTTCTTTCCCCCGAAGATGTAAAACCTTTTTTTGTATTATTGTACATTTCAAGCATTCTCTAGAAGTTGCATCCGATGCAATCATTTTATCTCAATACTCTGTAGGGTTTTTCTTCATCAAACCTCCTCCAGCCCCAAAAGAGTAAGGCTGACTTCACGTGAAAAGAGACGTTTCCTGCTTCCTTGATTCCTTCAAATCCCACCCTATATTCCCCACTCTAGGCTCTTCCTTTGATTCCAGACCTTCTGAGGGGGTTATAGTTCCCGGGAGATGTACCATCCTATAGTCAATGTTTGCTTCATCCTCATAAAGAAATAGGGGTGGGTGAAGTATCAGATATGCGCTGTATGTATTGCGGCACGTATCAGATGGGATGTAGTAAATGACTATTGCGAACATCAAGTACACATTCTCACAATCACCTGTAAAGATAGTCGTGCCGGCGTTTTGGCATTTCACTTCTCTCACCTTCTCCTATGGGCCTCTTCAATTTACTGCATGTATAGATTGAAGACCTGTCATCACTTCCCCCCACTGTACAAAAGTGAAGTCAAAATGAACCTAGTCCTGGGTGAGCAGAGTGCAGCAGCACGTTGAGCTGTCGCATGTCAAGGTAGTCCCAACAAGACTTCAGCCCTGGCCACCGAGGCCAAAGACTGCGCCACTAGACCAGCGCTTAACATCTGCGCCTCGGCTGCTTCCTGCAGCTATTCGTCCCCTAGTTAGCTGATGCCTTTCTATTGGATGGATAAAAAAAATAATTCATGGACTAATATGCAGGCGTGGGCGTACCAGCTACATAAAGAAAGCACAAAGAAGCTCAGATTTCCACACACACAGAGGGTGTGTGACTTCATCGTCTGCTCAGGACGCCATTACTCCACTTTATCTTCATATAGTAAATATTCGTTTACTACTATTTTAATGCTCCGAATTTTGTTTTAATTTATTAAAAATGACAATACACCATTGCACCGTGTCACAGTGAAACCTCCTATTTAAAAGAGCAATTACACTTCAAAATGATAGCAGGCCACCTCAGAGTGTCACTTGGACAATATCAGGACATTCTGACATTTAAAAATTAAAGCCCTCTAAATTGTAATACACCAGCTGTTTTCCATCTGAATTCAGATTAGTTGCCTGGAATGATCACACTGAACATATGCATTAAAAGGTTAATTCAATCAGCTATGTTATTTTAGAGGAAATATGAAATATCAAGATAGATATGGTATGGTGTACCTTGGCCTGAGCAATAGAGATATTATTTATTAGCCATATTGCCCAGTCCTAAAAAAAGACAATTATTTTGTAACAGACACCAATAACTTTGATCTGTAAGGAAAAAAAAAACATGATCAAATACATTATTCAGACCCACCAAACTCCAATCAAAATGAACAGTGCTGAAAATGTATACACATACAATTCTGTAAAGAAAGCTCCTCGCTCAATGCTGTGGGTAAATCAAGTGGCATTTGGAGGTGATCCAAGTAAAGCACATAACTATGTGATTTGTCACTCAAAACACATTCAGGCAGTATAAAGGAAACACCCCGACTCTTATCTTTCACAAAAGATTCCAGTTTTACTTCCCACCCACTCTTACAAAGATCGCTCGCCCAAAAATATCCACCAGCTCCTCCCTTTGACAGAACACCTCAGCTTGTACACAGCCTTTGCCGCATTACACTGAATTTCAACTGTGAATTAAGGCCTCAAATAGAGCACAGAGCAATGCCAAATGATGGGTAAGAGACAAACACAAAACAAACAGGTGTGCCTTCACTTTACGCTTCAGTGGCGGCGAGTTTGCACCGTGAGCTTGAGCAAGAGCTTGTCAGGCACACATGGAGGCAGGCGGTGAGACATACTGGGAGAGGGACAAACATCAACACAAGGATAAACACAAATCAGCTAAAAGTCCACTTTCTGTGTAACTTGTGGAAATATTTGTCTCCTTCCAAGCAGTCTGAGCAGGAAGGTTTATTTCTCCATGACACCTCCCGGTTGACTCTCCTCTCCCTATTAAATCAAGCGTAAGTGGCCTGGGCTGTTTCTTCGCTCTCAGTGTCAAAACAGTGGAAATCAGTGGAGTACAGCGAACATTGATTCTCTATAAGTGAAGAAGTAGAACAAACAAAGTTTACACATGTGATTGTGTTGAGGGAATAATATTATGCAGTGCTTGTGCGTTTACATAAGTCTGTATGTTTGGCCAATGTTTCCCGGCTTATGTTTAGACATGGACTGATCAATCAGCTGCCGATCAGCCATGATCGGTGAACAGCCGGTCAGTTCGATTTTTTTGTTGGTCACATTTACAACATGATGCTTTACGTGGCACACACAGAGGCACAGGCAGTAATGTCGGTAGAAGAACAACTTTCAAAATACTTGGAACAACTAACTTATTCAGACACTTATTGTAATAAATTACTATGGATGCTGCCCAGAATAATCGGAGTGACCGGCTCGTCTGCCAACAGCATGAGGTCGCCTTCCTAGCAAAGTCCTGCTTATCACTGAGCTAACAGCTAACATTATTGGGGGTTACATTGACTTGAATTATGGCGCTTTCTACTCAGTAGAAATGACTATTCGGCGAAGGTAAAACACAACACTATCGTGATGTGTTCTAATTTAATCATGTGAAATGTATTTTTATTATTTTTATTTATTTTAATTGTATTATTTATCTAAAATAGGCTCTGTGGTAAACACAAGTTAATACTATTTACATGTTTTGTTCAGCAATATGATGCTTCTGTGGGGCCTGTGGTGATTCCCATCCCTACTACCAATACTGTTAAAGATTCAGCACTGCAGTTCATCACAGTATAGAATGATTTACTCACAATCCGATACAGAACAATCAGCAATCCTATACCCAGTGACCATGACTTCAATCATATATGTATATTAACAGCATTGGTAATTAAATTACATTTGCACACTGACATATTTATTGTCATTGAAAAGTATCTACAAAGACTCAGTCAACAAAGCTTTGACTACAGTCACAACTTAGCAGAGACCTTAAACATGACATTTAACATTTAGGTGGCTAACAAGTGAATACTCAATGGTCGATAAGGTCTGAAAGGGATGAGTGGAGGCAATTGACAATAGTCTGGCCTGATGAATGTCTGCACAGTAGAGCAGCCTAGTAAACTGAGAAATGATTAAAGATACCGGCCAAGAGGGAGCTGCTTAGTTGATATCAATTAAAGCAATGGAAAAGAATGCAATGGCTACTGTTTATAACTGTTGCTGGGTATTTCATCATGGATGATATCATGCATGCAAGGCACTCTTAATGATGTATTAGAGTACACTACTGCTTAATGATGAATGTAGGTTTATTAAAGTTGTCTATACTTGAGTCATCAGTAAATACACTTCAAACTGTTAAAAGCTGAATTCCAATCACACAAATAGGGAAGAAACAGTTGAGAGGAAAAAATACCAGACACAAAAGATAGGATGGCCCATACACTCTTTCTTAATAACTTTTAACTACCACAGCTGAACATGTTCTTGATCAATAAACTGTCACAATAAGTTACCTGCAAGAGAGGAGAGTAAATAAGACAATAAATACCATACTGTAACAAACAATAGATGAGAAGTCTGATATGATATCGCCTGGAATTTGTTGCGCATCTCGATAGTCACAGCATATCCGCAGGCCCACTCCGCCTCCAACCCACTGAGTGTCTCTGTCACACCAAGCTAACGCAGAACCCCCACTATGCGATCAATACAGATATCTCATTTAACAGTGTTATACTCTCTCTCCCTTTCCCTCTCTCCCTGTCTGTGATGAGTGACTGAACATGACATTAAAACACGACAATTCCATCACAACTCCACTTCCTTACACCCTCAAGGGCTCCTTTCCTTGTCAGTCTGACCTTCAATTACCAAAGCATAAGTGGACACTAATTCGCTCCAAGTTTTATCAACCATATTGCTTACACCTGGCACATAAGGCACAGAGCTTTCCATCAGGCACTACAAAGCATCCTACTTCATGCTGCTTGCATGTTGTAAAAAAAGCTCCATGTACAAAAGGAGATTCATCACCTCGGTCTCAAGTGGGGATACACATTTGCATATACTGTACACACAAACTCATACGCATATTTAGAAGCAAGTTCCTACCTCATCCCAGCTCAGAAACAATGACACCCTAATCCGAGGACAATACAGGCACTAATCCACACAAAACAGGGATTGTATGAAGAGACAAACGTGGGAGAGAGGGAGAGAAAGAGTCAGCACGCTAACAAGCAAAGGAGGCTAATCCTGATGAGAGATAGAGGCTGGGAGAGAGGGATAAAAAGTACTGTTAGGGAGGGCAAGACAGAAGCAGCAAAATGAAAGTAGGAGAATAGAAGTATGGGAAAAGGAGAGGAGTAGAATTAAGGTTCAGAGATAAATGGTCAACAAGAAGAGACAAGTACATTACATTTTTTACTTTGTTCAACTTAAAGAGTAATGTAAATATGCAACAACTGATAAAGTCAACCAAAGTCAATGGCCTTTTCAAAACCAATGGCTGCTGGCTAAAACTGAGAAACCTGTGGATTGCTGATTCCCCACTTATGACTGGAAATAAGGGTGAGTTATCTTCATGTCAGATTAATGACAGCACACAGGGCCAAATTGCCTCCTAAGTCACCTTATGACCAGTAAATGACAAGCAAAGTAGCACTTAAAAGCTATTATATATATATATATATATATTTTAAATGAACAATCCGACACGGTGCTCACTCTACATAAAACCCACCGGGCCTACTATACATCCCTTCCAGCTAACTTCACAGAGAACAATAAGGGCAAAACAGCATCACCTATCTGATTTAAAACAGAACCTGGTCTCGCTCAGCTACGTTAGCATACAAAAGGAAAAAAAGCTAAAGGAGAACCCCAAAAGATTAAATAATTATCAAACTAAAAGTCAAACTAGCTAAAACCCAGTCATGGCTCACCTTATTGTTAGTAAAGTTAGTGTGCACATTGTACATAGAACTGAAGAATATAATTCATCCCAATACCCCCCACTGCACTTTGACCGGCTCGCTGCTAAGGGTTAACCAAGGATGGAATTAATTAGGCTAAATCAAAGTCTACGATCCAGAGGACTGAACAGATGACATTTACAAGAGGCCAACCAAGGCACTTAATTACACGCTTTCTTAAAGTGGCAGAATTAGTGAGCAAGACTGGTACACATAAACAGTGGAGGAATATCAACATTAGCAACCTTTTGAAGAAGTCAAACAGAAAAGGTAAGGGGGGGGGGGGGAGTGTTTTGGGTGACATTTCATGCGGTCAAAACCCAATAACGAAGTGAGTGTCAGAGGAGAAGTGAGAGCAGTTTGGGTTCCTAGTGCTTTTTGGGGAGATGAGCTTACTGACTAAAAAATGCATGGCTTCGGAGAGGATGAGCGCTGTGCATGAGTAACAGTGCAGCAAATGTGCCATGTGTCATTTCTTGAGTTCCTCTGTCGTGCTTTTTGCAAGAAGATTCCCTCATAGCTTAATCCATTACCTCACTGCTGTGAGTCATCCTTGTCTTTCTTTCCCTCACACTTCAAAATCATTATCTCTATTCCAATTTTTCCTCATCTCCTATTCCACATGCTCTGTCTTTCCATCTCCATCTCACTTCTTTCTGTGGCTAACCCCTCTCCACCAGCTGATGTCTCTTTTCCTGTGTCTCCCCCTTGTCTTCCTCACAATCTCCCGCTCTCTTTGTTAGGATTCAGTGAGGGTAGGCCCTGCCAGTGTGTAGTCTGTCAGTGTGGAAACAGGAGGGAGCACAGAGAGCCTTTCACAGAAGCAAAAATAAAGACAGGCATGAGAGAAGCACCTCAGTATCCACTCTTCCTGACTGCAAAACAGACAACTTTGTATGTGCGTGTATTTTAGAAATGCACACACACACACACACACACACACACACAAACACACACACACACACAACAAACAACACTGTCAAAACCATCCCGCCCCCTGCCATAGTATTCGCCTCAGTCTGTCTGTCACTTTGTGCCAGTGTCACACTGCTCACACCTTAGCTGCTTCCCCGCAGTGGGACAGGCTCCCTTTGCTGCAATCCACCAACATGTGTTCAGCTTTTTACAAAGTCACACATGCACTCTCATACAGGCAAACCACACAGACACAGATGCTGTTTACTCCAGGGCACTCAGTCAATCATCCCCATACCACATGGTCACAATCCCAGGGAGACTGCATGTTTTTGTTTTTCACGATTAATCAAAGTCTTCTTTAAAACTGAGCTCATTTCTAATCATGGATTGATTTTAGAGCTGCAATAGTCAACAGAGAAACAGAAAATATTCTAAGCTTCAGGGAAACATAGATGTTATTTGGGCAAGATGCCTAGGTAAATTAATCATCTTCATCATTATTCTTTTTTTAAATTTAAAACCTTGGAAAACACATTGTAGGATTTTCATGTTCAATTCTGCCGAGGTATGAATACAAAAAGTGGAGACACAAATAGCAATGAAGAAGACTGCAATTAAAACAACAAACTGGGTGGAACTGATACATATTTGGATCCACTGATCTTAAGTCTGGATGATATACTCCATCCGAAGGTTTGTGTCTGGAACTGGCCGCCTGCCCATAAATAACATCCCTGAAGTCCAATACATGGAGAAAAAAACGGCTTCAACATTACTTTTACTTATAAATAATGAAGAGCAAGATTTATTTCTAAAAATAAAGCCCAATTTCAATATATATATATATATATATATATTTTACTGATTTAATTATTTACTTTTGTATACAGATCATTCCTAGCGATTAATACATGGGTGGGGACGCACCATCTGTCAACGAGAAGAATGCGATCCATAAAAAATAATTGGAGGACTGGACCCGTCTGACAAGAGAGACAAAAAAGAAAAGAAAAACAATAACTGCTTGCAAAAATTGAAAATCTAATACCGACCCAAAGAACCAACATCAGAGTAGTTGAATAATTGGGTCCGACCTAATCGATTTCTATTATTTATTTAAAATTGTATTATTGAGAGTGACGTTGTTATAAAGCTTACTTTTTCTTTTTTTATCTTATATCAACTTGTCTTTTCTATAAAAGGTGTGTATATTTCATTAGAGGCTTCTTATAACGTACACTATATTCACTTTTGTATTACTGGATGCATAGGTCTTCAAGAGAAGTGGTCTAAAAAGGCACATTTACATAACCTGCTGTTTCAAGAACAACTCAGGGGGGGTGAAGGATACAAAAAATGATAATCTTATGACTTATATACACAGCCTATGCCTTGCAAACAGCCTCTATTTTTGGTGAGTTAATTGTTACTTTTGTACATAGTGTCATCCCCTTTGAGAAATGCATATGTAGTCGCCCACGCAGACAGCTATATAGTGGTGTTATAGATGGACAAATGCACACACTTCTTGGGCTGCTCTAAGACACTGCAAGCAAACTCACCCAAAGCCATGGGTTCAAGGGAAGGTTGACCTTTATGTACATGCTCCACTGCGCAGCGGATGCATCATGCTATGTTTGAGTGTGCACTCCTGTGTCCACCTGTGTCTGTATGCAACTATGGTGTGGGAGTGTTGTTTTCCACTCCTTATCTAGAGAGCAAAACAACAACTTGTCCTGACCGCAGACCAGACCCTGTCTTGCTGTCCATTCACCCAGAAAACAAATAGAGGGCAAGACGGAATGATGGTAGATACCTAAAAAAATGAGTGTGTCTTGATGTGCTTTGCAAAGAAGATGTGTCTGGCAATGACTTGTGGGGCAATGACAACTGTCAAGAGAGAAAATAAAGAAAGAAAATAGGAAAATAATCCCAAAAAGTGTGATTAAGCATAAAATATGAACATAATGTGAAGCAAGGAAAGAGTCTGCTATAATGATTTACAAAACTACATCACAGCACAAGTCATTTTAAGTTAAGAACAATATAATGCATGAATACATGTAAACATATTCTTAAGAGTTAGTGTTTAACTTCACTCAATATTCTGTCAGTGTGCAAATTATTCAAATTGTTCGCAAATCAAAAACATTTGACTGTATCTATGGAGAATACAGGATTCAGAGTGATAGAGCCAGACATTTTTTTTTCAAATAGTCACCTCAAATTATTGGGGAAAAAGGGTATTTCACTAATTTAGTGGTAAAGATGAAACACAAGGCTTAAAAAATGAATGCACTATGAGTAAGTTGGACAAAAGCCATCGACATGTCTTGAGTGTAGTCTTGAATGTTTCTGGTGCATTGGAATATTGACGTAAAGTGTTTGCTTGTGAAAGTCAGTGTGCATGCCAGGCATAGTAATGTATGTGTGTTTATGTAAAAGTGTGTGTGAGCAGAAACAGTCTTCATTAGTCTGACGGAGAAGTGCCGCACAACAATCAGCCATTAATTAAGTGTCAGAAGCATTTAACGGTCAGACACGCTGGCGGCCGATTCCAATGCCAGACTCTAATAACAGCTACAATCTGCCAGAGAGGAAGCTCAGTTTACCCAGACGTGCCAGACGGCCCACATTTACCAAGAAAATTAGTATACATTCAAGAAAATTATAGCCATAATAGATGGGCTGCCATTTAACATTAACGAAATCCAGGCTTTTGAACCTGACTCAAATAAGAAGCACTTGTTCCTGGCTTCTTACAATCCCTGCACTTACAGTATCTCTGCCTGTCACTGCGGACTCATCCATGGAGTAAAGCTGTACCATGTGAACAAATAACCACGTGAACAAATAAATCTAATATACATAAGGGAAAATGTGTGGCTAGGAACAGGTATAGATTTATGTAGCAACTATACTGAACCTGCATTCTCTAAGCCAAAATTAGAAAGGCGTTCTGCTGTTGTGATGTCAAGTGTGCAATTAACACTCCCACCAGAAACACCAGGGTTTTATGGCTAATATGTCAAAAAAAGACCGCATTTGTGATGAACCGTGCAAACAATTACAGCAACTGCAGTAACACAAGTTCAAAAGTTTTACTGAAGCTGGTGTTTTATAGAGAACCATAACAAGATAGCAAAGGCTCCCGGAGAACCCGGAGAAAACAATGCTGATGCAGGGAGAACATGCAAACTCCACACATAGGGGCAGGTCAGCCCGGGTTTCCAAGCCCCTCTTGTTGTGAGGCGACTGCGCTAACCACTAATAATAAAATAAAATAAAAGGACAAAGTAAAAGGATAATCTTTCAATTTTTTCACGGTTTACTCTAACTTCTGGATGGTGACAATTATTTTTTGGGATTGAAGTGAAAGAAGTTAGTCTGGAGCCATGCTGTCAATCATAGTTCTAAGAAAGAAAATCTAAATCAACAAAAATCCTAAAAGGCCGGTCAGACTTTTAAAAAACTGAATCGACTTATTTTGGACTTGCAGTTGTGAAAAAAAATATTTTCAATAATCTTACTTTATCTCCTTCACTCCCCAACACAGGTATGTGCGTTCTCTGCTGCTGTGTGCCGGCATAAAACTATCATGCTCCGGTGGCACACGTGTACACGTGACACAAAAATCAGAAATACAAAACTGTTCTGCCGGTCATGATCAGCTGAAAACCGGACTTTTTCAATCTCTAGGCTCTACTGGTGAGCACGCTATAGTCATCATTCATACAGCTTTGCCTCGTATAATGCAACAAAATACAGAATCAAGATTTACCAGACCTGGTTGGTCACTGACGACACACAAATGCACAGAAGAAAACTGTTTTGTTTTATTTGCAGAAAGGCTAAGTGAGGTTTTCACCCATATGATGATGGAAAACACAGTGGTGAGTCACTACTTGTGGGAGGGCTGATATCAGTAAACAAAAACTGAGTCTTAATATGCCTGCAAACACAAAACTGAACTGTGGCCAAGTCTGGAGGCATCTAGGCTACATGGCCCTAATTTCTAACCGTAGGTTTCTGTTCAAGGCTCTATCAAACACTTACATGGTTGGCATGTACAATACAAACAGAAGAGTTGGGAGAGTTAATGATCATTACTCATTCATGTTCTGCCATTCGGTATTACCTGGCAAAAAACACTTACTCACTGTCATAGACCCTTTACATGGCAGACAGTTCGAGTGCATCATATAAATGATAGCTGAATTACATGGTTGTTCCAGTGACACGGTTCCTGGTATGTACAGTGGGCTCACGGTCTATTGTCTTTTCTTATGTGGATATAAGATATAACGTACACTTTATGACCAGAGATAAAGGACCAATCAAATGGACAAATAAATAAGCATTTATTATGCAAAGCCTGTACACTCAATACAAAAATTGACAGCTCTTTTGTAAAGTGTAAAAACAGAAAATATAAATACTTGTTGCAAACAGATTTGATTTGTTAATGTCCTCAGCAGTTAGATAGAGGATGTCATGAATGGACGAAGCAGAGATAACTTGTAATCTACAGTGAGCATACGTTCAGTTATCCCTGAAAAAAGTGGAATTAATAATACAATGTTTGTCTTGGGATTCATTTTATGATAATGCTGAAATGTGAAATACTTATTTCCAACCCCTTTTGGTTATCCCTTTCAAACTCAGCATTATTAGAGGCTCGATGAGTTGTCTACCGAAAAAAATTGCTAATTTGTTTAAATTATTTTATATTATCACACCCTCTGTCCAAACATCAGCAATAATCCATTCCAAATTTCAAGTTGATGTAATAAAGCAAACCTAAGTTTGAAAAAAGTGCTACAATGTGTGAAAAATAGACAGAAAAACGGGCTAGTATGCAGAGGCATCAGCCTCTTTGTCTTCACAGCTGAGGATAGATTGCTGTGCATATGTGAATTATACACACACACCAAATAAAATGCATCAAAACCTTCCCAGCCCAGAGAGCAGTCAAGGTGTTAAACCAGAAAGAATTACAGTAAGCAATAGGCAGTGATATCAAGTCTGTCAGATTTATTTATTTATTTTGTCCTGGTTGTTTTTCTCATTTTCTTACCCTTTTTAGATTCCAAAATATATGTTATTTCCCTACTGTTTACTTTAATACAGTGTCAAGCTTGAACTTAAGATATCCACTAAACTGAGCCGTAATGTTTTGTCACAAAAAAATAATAACAAATCATGTTGCAAGAAACTGGTTTCTTCACTAAGTAGCCTGTTTTTTCAGTCTTGAAAAAAAAGGACCTGGGGCTGCAAACTACTCACACAATGGAGAGTTAACGAGGACGTATGTGAGTGAGTCGTCCAGCCAGCAGGAGCAGTGCTGAGCACTGATTTAAACACTCACACGCCTCTTATCTAAAATGAAAAAAAAAAATCACCAGATGGTTTCAGACATTGTTTTAGCATAATTTAGAGCATGACCAAGAAGGGACTTCCAAAATGTCGCCTGTTAACTAAGGAGTCCCCAGTTGGTGAATGTATTACAGTGCCAAAGTCCAATGTTAGATAAGAAGGTAACTACTCTCAAACACGCACACACACACACATGCACGTGCGCGCGCGCACACGCGCACACGCACACACACACACACACACACACACACACACACACACACACGTTTACCATATAAAATGCATTCATAACCGGCCCAGCCCAGAGAGCAGTCAAGGTATTTAAACCGGAAAGAATTATAGTCAGCAGTCAGCGATGTTTGAGCTGAAAATGATATCAAAGCTTGTCGGAGATAGCTTTTAAACATATTTATTCTATTATAGATGATATTCCACAGGATCTATTCTACAATATGTGTAGAGCATCATAACAAACTCCATGCCTAACGTGGCCGCCAGCAGTTTGAAACCATGTTGACATTTAAACTGTCTGTGGCCTTCCCCGGTCTCTGACCTTCTGCCAGAGCACACTCACATACCGTAAAGCAAGTTAAGCCCATATATTTGCCATGAATAATGTACTGAACTGGGGAAAGCTACTACTTTTGATTTATTTATGTTTAATAAAATAGCCGCAGCTCTGTATACAGAAATCCCTGTACTAAACAGTGATAAAGCACTGTTTAAATTACATGTAATAATCTAAAGTTTAATTGTCAATTTATACTCAATTATTCTCCATCAAAGCCATTAAACTCAACATCAGCAAGTTACCATGAGATATTTAAGGGAAATTGAAGCTAAATGTTTTGTGTTGAAATGTTAGCAACAGCATTGTAGTGTATATTTAATTTGTTACAGCTAGAGAGTGATTAACGTCTGATGAAATTAAACCATGCTTTCAAATTGTTTGTAAAACTGTAATGTTCTTATTAAGTACAAATATGGGTACTCAGTATCGGCAAGTACTCAAGTGTAAGTACTTGCACTTGTTCTGAAAAAAAGTCTTATTGGTGCATCCCTAATTAATATATTATATTTCCCATTGTGGCTATTGTCATCTAAGTATTGCATAACTTTGTGTAATTAGACATTTAACATTAGCCACACACAAGGTTTCTGGTTTTAAGATGTCATGGCAACAAAATAATTATAATAATAATAAATGAGATTTGTATTAGGCTTTGAAAGAACTCCAAGTTGCTTTACACTAAGGAGCAGTAATAGAATACACAACAGACAACGTCACTCAGACCCATAAGGCAATGCATTGCTCCTTAGTTCCACAAGTTCCAGCGAGTACCATTTAATATTTACATATTTTAAGTACATAACTGTAAACTTCCCTAAATAGTAAATGAAAAGAAAGTCCAACATTCTGTTTTGGTCCACACTTACAAATATACCATTAGACAACCGTACGTTAATGTTAATTTCTTTCTGCTGAACCTGTGCTTATGTTTTGACATAACTGTGATAGTTAGCAGTAACAGCAATACGCTGCAGTTGTGTGCTAAACCTCTAGTAGCACCAACTTCATCATAAACAACTGCTTATTGACAAAGCAAGAGCTCCATAACAGCTAGAGAGAGAAAAACATGGGACAATGGAGCAATGCATCCATTCCATGCAGACTGTAAATGGAATTACTTGTTGTTTGACGCAAACAGGGACACACAAGTGTGTACAAAATTCAAAAAAGACATTAGCAGCTGAACTGAACCTTTTTTGACTTTAGGTACATTCATTTGTTTACATATGTTACAGGCATGTTCTTTATGTTTTTTGTCATTTGTTTTCTTCTTGCTCGAGGATTGATTGTTCATACTGGAAGCTACAGTTCATTTAATCAAACAAGTGGACTGTTGTTTGTAGCCAAAAAGTAATCTCGTAATAGCAGACTGCATTGCTAATATTGTGAGACGGCTTAATACATCAATAGAGAAAAGACAGGAATATAATATTGATACTGAATGATGCTGGATATCTAATCAAAATCATTCAAACAATCCATGTAAATTGCTCTTCGGCAAACAATTACTGTTGTGCATCTCTCCTAATCAAAGCCAATTTTACCAGAGCGAGCAGCAAACAACATCCAAGGAAAGTAACACATAGGAGCTCAGCAGGTTATAAAACCTCAGCAACCCCTCCCTTTAAATGGCAGATGCAAAAAACACATGGCCATGATGTAGCCCTAGTAAAATATGTATTGGTCCCTGTGTAGGGGAAATAGAACATTATGGTTGTAGGATTTGATCCAGGTCTATACTCGTCTTTTCGCCTCTGTCATCACACTTTCATTTGGCCAACTCCCTGACTTAAGGGGACGAGCCTCATTTTTCAATTAGGCACAAGACTCACTCATGCTTCACTACTTTCTCATCACCCTCATCTACTCTGCCCCCACCTTCCTCTCTAATGCTAATAGGAAGGAGGGAGAGAGGGGGGGCCAGGGGTGGTCGAGAGGGAGTAGATAGAGACGCTATTGTAGATCAGCTCTGATGGATGCAGAAGGAGAAGGCTGTGTGGCTGGAAGGACTCCCTCTGCTTCTCCTTTACTCACTTTCAGAAAAAAAAACCATGTGATTGCTTATTATGACTAATTGTTACACCAAACCCTTCATATATCCATCAATTGACAGATTAACAATATATTTAGATTTTACATTTTAAAGCGCCCTTCTTCATTATGCAATACTACCATCAGATTGCCCAAATGTATTCATAATTCAGACTCAGATGCAGATCCTACGTAATGTATCCAAAGATGGAGATAAGAAAACACGCAAAACAAAGAATACTAAATTACTTCGTGAACTATTATGTGCATGCCATTTCTTCCTATTTTAGACACCTGCAGGGACTTAATGCTGAGGAGGCAGGCTTTGTCAGTCGTGCGGCAGGGCTGGCTGTGTTTTTTCTTTTTTTTTTTGGCTGACCCAGTTGGTAGGCGCATAGAATATGCAACTAAGACACAGACGGAAGAGAAACATCATGGTACTTTAACATTCAAGAGAGAGAGAGAGAGAACAAACGATTGCATTAGGGAAGAGGCAACAAAATATGGGGGCCAGGCAGGTTGATATTCTCAGTAGAGCAGACAAAAAGGGAGAAGACGAGAAAGAAAGGAGAGGAAAAAAGATGGTGAGAAAACAGGCAAAGATGGAGCGCAAGGAATGCAGTAAGACATGGAGAGATAAGAATTTTCTACTATTCCCAGTAGATATTTTCAGAGGCTTTGCAAATGTTTCTAATTCCCTTTGCCTCCATTAGCCTCCTTCTCCATAGCTACAGATTAAGCATGAATAAAGAGTTCGCAAAGAGATGAAGAAGAGAAAGAATAGAATAAGACAGGATCAAGGAGTCTGGTGGTTGCCATGGTGATGATAGGGGAGAGATTCCAGAGTGGTCTCAGCCATTACGCAGTGTGTTGGGGAGATGGACTGTGTAGCACTTAGGGTTATTGCAGTATTGGCTGAACAGATATCTAATATAGACAAGATGGGCTCGCACCAAAATGGTGGATGGTAAGCACAGTCCAAATACAAATAGGATGTAGAATACTGAGGCTTTACTGCCAAACGCTGGGCTGAGAAAAGTCAATCAGGCTAAGAAAAAAAGACACTTATCCCATTTGAGAAAATGGAAGGACAACCAGTGAGTAAAAGCCTCACACACATAATCAGTGACGTCTACACAAAGACACACTAAGGCACACAAACAAACGTATGTGCATATGTGCAAAAGAACATAATCAAGGCTACATTGATCCTCTTCCACAACAGCGAAGAACAACCACTCTATTACAAGGCCAAGAACAGCAGTTGACATCATTGGCTAGGGAGTGGGTCGTATGACATGACCAAGCACAACGACAGCTAAAGATAGGACAGGAGTTATGTTATTAAACATTAGCATAGTACAAAAGGAGCATGATCCAAATTGAGAAACAATCTTTCTAACCATTGTGTACGCACAAAACGGGACCTGAGAGAGACATACTCCACTTCGCAAGAAACAGTTGTGTTCTATAAAAACAAATTTGACAAGAGAATGTGCGCACCTGTGCAAAAACGTTTGGATACACGGTAAATTGGCGACACAGAGTGAGGTGGTGAATTGATATCAGATTGAATAATGATGCTTCTCACAAATTTTATTTCACTTAAAAGAAATACTTCACCCTCAAAATGACCATTTGCATGTCAATTACTCAACACTTCAAACTTTTAATTCTTGAAGAAAACTTTGTCTTGCAGGTGTTAGGTTGTAATAAAATAAAATGACTTACACTGTATCATAACACAGGCCTCCATGTTGAACGGAGAATCGGAGATAAAAAAGAGTAATCCTTGATGAATTGAAATAAAATAAAATCCTAATTAGGGTCCAGGTGTCACAACAGCAAAGCTATATCAATGACTCAATGAAAGAGACTAAAATTACACTGTACAAGCTGTGTGAGCATTTGTTAACATATTTTTGATTGAATTTTTTATTTTATTTTTTTAACACGCAGGGATTAACAAATGCTCATTTTGTGGGTGAAGAATTCCTTTCATATTAAACATTAATCGTTGATCCACTTTATCATAAACATTGAAAGCAGCAGTTTGATTTGTGCTTGTGCTAGTGAAACATTACTATTCCATAAGCATCTTTCAATTGTAAAAGGTATGTGTGTGCGTGCGTGCGTGCGTGCGTGCGTGCGTGCGTGCGTGCGTGCGTGTTTATATATTCATGCAGGTTTGCGTCAGATTTTTTCTTTTGGTGCACACCATTTTCGGCTTTTGTGCCGTTAACTTTTAGTATGGGTCCCACACACTGTTTTTAAATGAGAAACCCGGAATGTCCCCTGTACTACATAAATGTATACTAACTAATACTACTGTGTGGCATGTATATAATTGAATTCCAAACAGATGCAAACTGAGGTTTCAAAATGTGCAAAACGAAACATCTTGGTGCTTATTTCTGTTACACTTTTATTGGAACCATAGCGGAGACATAACACAGCTGCACCACATCTGTGACACAACCAATCTGCATTCTGGGAAAGGCCCACACACACACACTGCTGGCCTTCTTCACTTCCCCTGAAGTAAACATAACACGCTCCATTTTCCAGAACTGTTTTGTGTTGGGAGAAAGCAACAAAACCTGACAGTGGAGATTATTTGCCAACAAATAGCATTAAAAATATCTAAATATCAACAAAGACGCAAATGAAGTCGCTTGACAGGCTGGTTATGGTTTAACCTGGTTCATTAGGGACCGTAGTTATAGGCTATATGAGCTATCGACAGGCAGTACTTTGCTTTCTGTCAGATGATAAAATGAGATAATGTAAAATGACATTTGCATATGCTCTTTTGTAGGGATGTCATGATATGAATATTTGACATCATGATTATTGTCAGAGGGAATATATCACAGTTTCAGGGTTTTACGATTATTGATCAGAATATGTCAAGCAGGCAAAGAGCTAAAGAAACTAAAATATGGATTATCATCATCAACTATTTATTTATGCTTTGTTTAATCCATCAAGTAGTAGTGGTTATTTGCACAAAAACACACTATTCAAATGATTAGTAAATACACATTATTATTTTTATTGATCTTGGCATTGACCATTTTTAATGTGTATTATAAACTGTTAACACTAGTGTGAAGTTAAACAGATCATAATTCCTTTTTATTCTATTTTATTTTGCTGTTACAATATCTCCTTCAAACAACTGTAGATTCAAGTTTTTCACCAAAACTACATTTTACAAGATTATATTTGAACACATTATGATGATGATGTAACAATTTACCTTCGTCCAATTCAAATTGTTACTGATTGGAGCATGAACGCACCATGATGTAACTAAATAGAACCTCTCTACATTAGAACAACAGCTGTTGCTGCTAATGTTAACTAGCTCTCCTCCTGCCAATTTTACAATTTGGCATTATCAGGGATCGGCAACTAGGAAGATTTAATGCGGAGCTCCACATCGCAAATGTTTGGTAAATATAGGCGGATAACGATCAGTAGTAAAACTTTTTTCACAATATGATGGTTAAACTGTGTAATCTATCTGCAGTTCGCATGACACTTTGGTCATTTTCTGTATCCAAAATGCTGAAATACTAACTATTTAAGGCACTTTTTTGGCAGATATAAGGCTGTAATGTTGCTTCCCTCTGCCATTCTTTACAGCTCTTGCGACAGGACTCTCAGACACACAAAACGAACCAGTGCACACACATACACAAGTTTTGTGACTCACAAGGGAGGAGATTTCACTGCACACACAAACAACGTGTCTCGCAAGATTCATTTTAACAGGACAAAAAAGCAGACACTATAGGACACCATAGATATTGATTTAAATGCTTACGGTTGTGACAATTTTACGTTATATAACCATAGTTACGGCAAAAAACTGTTAATCTCCAGTCACCCCTAGTCTTGTGGGTGTCCATCACATTTTACTGCTATAAAAAGGGTGACTTGAACAGAGATAGAGGAAAAAGACTGGCCATGTGCCAAGTTATTTATTTATGAGTATCTTTGGTTCAAATTAAGTGCAACAATCTGCTTTAAAAAGTAGAAATTACAGAAGGGGTTAATACAGGACAATGTCAGTTTCTACATAAGCACACTTTAAAATTGCCACCCTGAGTAAGTTCTTGAGATGATACACAGTGGAATCTCTGATTATGGTTGTTGCTTGCTTTCAAACTTGTCCCCTGCCGACCACTCTGCACTATTTCTAACTGTGAACTAATCCAATCAAAGCAGAACAGTGGCTCTATGCCAGTGGTTTCTGGTCAAACTGACTTCAAACAAAGCAGCACAAAGCAGTGTGTCAGCTTCTGCAACGTCTTCCTGGTGTTTCTAAACTTCCTGGGTCATTTAATACCAGAAAAGTTATTTGAAACATCCCCATTCTCCAACTGAAAGTAGGCATGAGGCCGCCAAAACAAGGCAGAATAAAAGATATATTCTGGAAACTAACAAGGGACATTTTAAATTGAAACTTTAAATCTAATTTCATCTCCCTAAATGTTTCCGACATCATAGAAAAAGGCTTTAGGGGTGTATTTGTTTTGCTTTGGCCAGCATGAAATATACACAGAATGTATTTTTTGTTTGTTTGTTTACCTTGGCTTTTCTTACCATCTAGTTGATTTTAAGCATTGTGTTGATTTTAATCAGTAAACTATGTCCAACCAATAGCCACGGGGTCAAGATTCATTATCTCTGGCGTTTGTGCCAGGGAGCCCTAGTGGGATTCCAGTGACACAGAGAAGTCCCAAAACCCATGTGGGGCATGAGAAAATTACCAAAGAGGTTCAAAGGAAGAGCAGATTTAAATATAAACAAAAGAATAAAGGGAAGTATAAAATGAAAGCAGTTTCAACTCATCTGAAGAATAAGTAATGTGGTGCATGTATGCATACTCTATACAATGTATTAAATGTCAGCTATGGGTGGTCTTCCATCCATTCAGTTACATTGAGTAATTTCTCCTGTACCTCTCACTCTCCAATTAACATTAATTCAAACCTACAGGGCAGCAGCACATGTCCGTACCACGGGGCCTCTCTCTTTTCCCATGCATTGCAGTTGGTCTCACTAGTGTCATTAAGGTGGGTGACAGGTAATTATGGCTTTGCACTCATTTCCCCTGGTGCTCAACAGGCTTGATATCCCTGAAACAGTCTCTATGATACCAAAGTCACTGCAAGAGTAAAGATTTACATTATAATTTTTCACTTAGCTTCATGCTTGAAGTATGTGTGACTGCACAGTGTATGAATGAGAGTGTATAACTGCATGTAGCACAAAAAAAGAAAACTAAAGCCGTAGCCCAAAGTAGTAAAAGTTTTCAAACTACCAACATGATCATTCACAGTGTTATTTAATATAGTTACCAGTTTTTTAAAAGTTTTTGCAAACATATTTGAAGCAAGAGACAGTTACATCATCCAAGGTCAGAAGCTAGACAAGTATGACAGTTTTGTTTCCACTGGTGAGAAAGAAAGGCACGATGCCCCAATTGCCTCCCTTTAGAGTTAACAAACAGTCTCTTTGCTCTTCTGTCTGTGGTTTTATCTAGTCACGCAATGTGGTCTTAGGCCTCCCGAGTCGCTTGATGTGACTTCATCGAGCCACATCCCCATTCCCCACATTCACGATATCTCAAAAAGACTGACAAACTCCTGTCAGGTAATTAGCCTAATTAGTCACTCCCTTGTATCTCCTTCCCCTCCCTAAGCTCGTCTTTCCTCCTGCGTGGGTTTGATGAGTGCCATCATTAATATCATCCCGCCATGGGTCATAAAGCATTCCATGTCACCATGATAAAGGTCCCAGTCCTGGCATGTGAAGGGAGAGACGATAACCTAGCTGGATATAATGGCTTTCAATTAAATCGTCTGAATTAGTTCAGTGCACACTAGCTACTTTTCTAATGCAACATGAGTCACGGTATACACCGTATTCTCTCCTCCTCACTTTGTTTTCTTCCATTTGTTTAGAAATTTGAGAGATTTTGCTCAGTAGCTCTGAAGCCTTTTCTCATTAACCTTTGCAACTCTAACAGTCAACACTAACAGAGGCCACTTAAGAGTGGTTGAAAATGTATTGGCATAAATTACTTACATGAGTGCAATGTAGAAATCAATTGAGTCTCAGACTCAATGCCACGTCTCAGAGGAGACGTGGCATTTTTGACAAGTAATTTGAGATTGAGCATACATTCATCACATTCTGCTTTTAGCCGAAGGAAAATATGTCACAACATGATCATTTGGCTGAAAAATAAACAAGTTGTGTTACCTTCATAGACAGCTTTAAATCCCTGCCCACTGACGGCGTAGTCCGACAGTAGCCACAGTGTGAGCCTGGAGCCTGTACTCACAATGGGTGAAGGCAGCTGGAATCCTGTTAACCTGAGAACAAATGGACAGAAGGACAATAACAGTCAGACAAAAAAAAAAAGATCCAATCAACAGCACAGTTGGTTGCAAGGTCAGGTATGAAGCCCACTTCCGTCAAGCCAGCTGTTCCCGTCAACATTCAAGGATAACTTTTTGTATAACGATGCTCTGAATCATCCACAAATTATTAAAATGCCAAGACCTGAACGGTACAGAAAACCTCAACAGATTTTTCTCCATCAGCAACAGACAGAGTAACTGCAATCATGTATCAGCAGTAAATTAGAAACACAGCAGCCAGTGTGGGAATGAACAAACAGTTGAACAGATAACAAACATAAAATTGTCAGACTGATTAAACAACCATATCTAAAACCCAACTTGTACTTTTGAGATGTGGACTTCACATGGAAGAGACTATTTGTTTTCTATTTATACCTGTAATGTCCATTCACCATGTATCAGTCTCAAGGTGTCTTATGTACTCAATGTTCTTTTCACGTTGGATGTCTTTAAGGCTTGTTTCACCATCAGTCTAACACAATTCTGAAAACTCACGTTAATGAGGGCAATTTTACTTAGTGGGTTTCCATTTTCTACTATACTTAATATAACTTAAATAAAAAAAAATGAATTAAAAAAAGTTGTTACTAATCTTCACCTGTATTTATCAAACAATTAAGAGCATACAATTTCTCCCAACTTCCCCAAAATTATTAGATTACCACATATTTGATCCTAATTTTAGACCTAGCAACTTCCTTAAATGTTGAATTAAGATTAACTCTTAAGATTATTAGGATAAAGATGTTTGGTTTAAAATTCAACAATTGCTTAATTGTAAATATGAAAGTAAAATGAAGCATTGTATGCAATATAGTGGTTCTCTTGGATTATTATAGGTGAAGAGGACACATGCTAATGTAATCCATACCACAGTATCACCACATATTGGTTATGCATACATGATCTTTGATGTTGTGGCCAAGTGGCCCAGGTGCACATGGCAAACAGACACCCCCCAGTCTATGACAGCAGACCAAAGGCAGCACTAAATCTGTGCCTAAATTAGCATGTGTCATTGTGCCAAGGCCCATGCACATTTAATAGGATTTCTTACAAAGTACAAAAATACAACCAAACCGTACAAGATTGTTTGCAACATTTAATGTGACAGTCTAAAGGCAAATAAAACGCAAGTTGTGTAATTTGTAGGAGTTTAACTTTGATCATATCTTTAGACCTTGTCATATAAGTGATACTTGTTTGTGTTTAATTGTGTTTTACCTGGAACAAATAGGACAATGAACTGAGATAATCAACTTGGCTTAGGGTTTTAAATGTCTGTAAAACACAATTTCATAAATAACTATGAAGTGCTGATGTGAGTTGGGATCATTCCTAGTCCTAATAATACAATTTTCTACATAATTTTGAGGTGCTGTATTATTTACATTTAAGATAGTTTTGGCCCAAAAAGAAGAATAATTAAATGGTTAAAAGTTAAGTCATATCAATGTCATAGCAGTGTTAAATGCCAGGGGAGACTCTAGACACTAGATATTTCTTACTAGCATTTGGTTATATATACAGTACCAGTCAAAATGTTCAACATCATTTTGAGGAGCTGTATTATTTACATTTAAAATGCACAATGAGAAGGTGTGTCCAACATTTTTACTGGTACTATATGATATATAGTACACAGAATTAATGTGTTCAGAGATGTTTAGTAAAGCAACGTTACTATACTGACTAGTGTGGCAACTACAACATCTGGGGGACTATGACCAATGCATTATGGAAACAAGTAATATACTTTTGAGTAATGAGCCCTGTCTTATTAGGGCCAGCTTTCAGCAGCAGCTTCACCGGTTTCAGCTATAAATCCATTTAACATGTTTGCAACTCACATACTGACAAATACACATGCACATACACACATACTAAGGTGTCCACTTATCATCACCACAGGTTGATTCATCCGTGCATAGACACAAATGTGTGTCCGCCATTGTCTATAGTCTACTGATTTACTGAGTTTAATAAAGGATAATGTTGTCACCTGACCTTTATCTAATCCTTAAAATTTCCCTTCCTGAGTGCCACTTTAATTTTCGTTTTATGTTCCCACATGCACTCTCTCACTGCATGTGTATCCCACTTTTTACAATCTATTACATCCTTCACTTTTATCTCTCAGTGTTAAGAGAGGCCTCAGAGTTTCACTTAATCCTTAAGTACCACAGTGGAGGTGGGGAAAAATTGCAAAACACCAGTATGGGAAAGATGAATTGAACCAAAAAGGAAAGAGAACTTCAATATATGCATGATTTCACTCCTCTCTGTGAGATTGTCACGGTGGGATATCAGCTAAACTATGGGACACATGTTCATGCAAATAGCCCCTTCGCTGACCACAAATTGAGTTGGAAGGCAGCCATCTTGGTTCAGCAGCGCACTGCAGGGAAGGGGGGATTGATAGAGGGTATGATGGAGGGGCTGAAAGTGTGGAGAGGGGGGTCCACAAACTGGGAGGGATTCTTGCCGCATCCAAATCATGATACGGGCCCGAATCATTTTTCCAGGCTAAGAGAAAACAAAATGGATACTGTCAGAAGACACACAGAAACTGGCTTCACATGCGAAGGGAGATTAAATATTGCAATGTGATATGGGCTGTGGCAATCTGAGGCGTGCAGCCGGTATTGTGAAAAAAGCCAGCTGGGGGATTGCCTGTTATCAAGGAAAAGATGCGAGATATGATTGCGACAGAGCAATACAAAAGAATGGATTTGCAGCACAGGTGTCTCGAGTGGTAAATTGATGGAGGGAGGATGAAAGAGAGTAATGGACAGAAGAGGATGCAAAGAGATAGATAGAGAAGGTAAGAATAATAGCATGTTATGGGAGATCTTTGGCTGTTGCTACTGTATGGAAAGCTGCATAATCCCAGAAATAAGGGCCTCTGAGGAGAAGAATAGGTGTTGGTGTGCATGGCTGCATCCACAATGAACAGTTTATGTGTGTGCAAGTGTTTGCATAAGCATGGTGTGTGCATGGGGAAAGCATAGGTCTATTAAGAGGGCTTTCCACCTGACTGGCCTCAGCATCATCTCAATGAAGAACCTCTGCTTCCAATTATCCCACCACTACCCATGAGACCGAGAGAGGGGGAGACAGACAGAGAGGGCCACAGAGCATATGTGCAGAAAGACGATAGTATAGGAAAAGAGTGGAGGTATTGTAATGAGGAGAAGGCAGTACTGAGGAGCAGGTTGAGGGAGGGTAGAATATATGAAAAGTAGGGAGGTGCGAGAGACACATCAGTATGTGGGAATGTACCAACTCCAACCATGATCCCCAGTTGACTGAGGATGAGTCACTGCGAGAAACCCCTTCATTAGGCTCTACAGCTATAGGGTTTCACGCTCACACACTCAAGTGGTTTTATTCATCTGAACATTTCCGTGCGCGTGTTTGTGATCTCCCCTCAAATATATGCGTGTTTACAGCTGTAAACAGACAGAGACTAAATCAGGTCATTTCGTCCTTTAATCTTATTCAGTGAATGGGTGTGTGTGTGTGTGTGTGTGTGTGTGTGTGTGTGTGTGTGTGTGTGGATGTTCTCAGGGTTGGAAGGTAAGTACAGTGCTGATGCAGCTGATTTTCCCCCAGAATGAGGGAAGAGGGGGTGGTGGGGGAGAAAAATAGATACAGCAGCAAGATTTTGATGGCTGAGTAGAAGGGAGACATTAGCCAATAAATGATGGGTGGTAAGAGAGAAAGAGGGAGGGAGGGAGTTGAAGTGTAAAGTTGAGAACTATGTGTGTATTTCATGTGTTTTTGTGTGAGTATCCTTTCTATACAGGACCCTGTGCAGCTATAACTTGTCAGTGGTCAAGGCCAGGGGCTGATGTGCCGTTGTGCTCTGTAAGCTCTAATTCTCCACTGACTGCCTATCATACTTACAGAAATGCTGAGAACTAGAACCCATTGCAACACACACAAATTGGTCCAGTTACAGTTCTTCAGTGTGTTTTTGGCAAAAGGAAAATATTATTTAATTACTAAATTTGGCTTTTTTTCTTGTTGTATAAAAAAAATGCACCATTGGATCTAAACTGTTGCTCTGTGTGTGTGTGTGTGTGTTTGTGTGTGTGTGTGTGTGTGTGTGTGTGTGTGTGTGTGTGTGTGTGTGTGTGTGTGTATGACTCATCGTTGGTTCTACTTACAGTGAAAAAAAACAGCCATGTTGCCTAGTGGAGGTTAAAATGGCACTCCATTCCCACACACATGATTTGATTCCTCCAGCTAATAGGGAGACTTTCACAAGCAATTAGACTGTGTATCCATCAGCCGTCTTATCTTTTCTTTTTTTGGGAAGCTGTAATGTACCGCGTCACTTTGCCCAAGGGAGTGATCTGGCCTTGATGGAGTTTTATGGTTAGCCTTCAGTGCTCTCAATTTCAGTTTAAATTCGTGTAATCTGAAAGCCTGAAAAATGTGTTACCAGTAATCTTAGTGGTCTTGCAGGGGAAGAAGAAGTTGCAATTTCTAATACGCTTACTGTATAACTGCAAATGGGGACTTTATAATGTGGCACTTTTTTCCCCTTTTTTTTTTTTACATATTTCTGCTAGTTTTGTCTGTTCCACAATGTCCAGAAAGCATGCAGCTCCACAACAAAAGTGAACCAGAGGCAGCAGCAATTTGAAAATCTCATACTGTACAAAGCTTCCCGCAGATCCCACAACTCAACAATATTTCAAACACGACTGACATCTTTTTGAATAGAACGGGCTAATTATTTATGTCTGCCTTGTGAAGAACGACGGGCGGTAGGGTGCAGTTGCTTGTTAATATTCATAGGTGTGTGACATCACAAGGTATTTGCGCATCGCGGCTGAACAACATGGGTGGGAGTCTCTCTCAGATGTCACTGATGCCGAATGCTGATGGTGGGATAATCAACCGCAGTCAGCGCCAACTGAGAGACAAACCGCAGTGAAGTCATTAACAAACCAACGTCTCCAGAGAAAGAGGGAGAGGGCCGGTGATAGAGAGAGAGAGGCACATATAAGGGAAAGTGGCAGAGTGGAAGGAAAGGTGAGAGAGGGAATGGGAGGAGAACATATTAGCAGTGAGTTGAGGAGATTTGAACGGATGAAGTATTCCAGAGAAAGTAAGAACAGCTAAATAGAATGGTTGAAGGGTGAGGGAGGGGGGGGGGGGGGCGCATTATATCACTGTCAAAACAGTGATAGAATGCCATACTCATCAATTGGGTTCAGTACTGGGTCATAAAAAGACACGGATGGCCATACAGAACTGATTAGCTGTCTTTTGCTGTGCAGAACAGTTCAAGTCATCACCGGCTAAATTAAGGGATGTGTGCATGTGAATGAGTGGAGAAGTTTTACACTACCAATGGCTTTACCAGAGATAAGTGATCTATTGTCTTAAATTGTATCTGTTCAAGCAATCTAATTCTACCTGAGGGTTGGAATACGTATGGAGTCATGGTTTACACACACACACACACACACACACACACATACACACACACACGCATGCACATGCAACTTCATCCATCCCCAAGGTGTCTGCCGGTCAGTGAGTGAGTGACTGATGTGATTGGTTTATCTTCAGGCTATCGGCACTTCATTAACAGTGTGTTACATTGCCCTGATGCTATCTGCGTCAACGCCATAGATACCTGTGAGGCAAAACAGAGGGCTTAACAATTCCTCAGTTAGTTGACGAACAGAATATTCTGCTGATAATGCTTGGAGCGTAAATCCATGCATAGTGCTTAAATTACTATTTAAATACTTCAATCCTTGACATTAATTGTTTTGAGGCCCGATATTATTGTATGTACATATATAACGAAAAAAGTTTTCTAATCGGATGCCTCGATATATAATATGCATATGAACAACATAACAGCTCTGACCGTAGGGGGCAAGGAAGTAAAACATTTGTTGTATTCTTTGTTCATTTGTTCCCCGGTTGTAGAGACATAAGTCAATTACACTTGCAGCAAACAAATCAAGGCTGACAAATTAAACAAGGTGACGTTCACAAGTCCACTGCGTTTCCCTCTGCTCCGCTCAAATCGCTTTGCAATAATCCTCAGGCAGAAAACAATTAGGGATAGAATAAAAGTAATTCAATATTGTGCCACTCTCGGCCCTAGGAAAGTGACTAAGCTAAATGGTAAACATGAGAAATGCCGTTGTTTACCCGCTGCACCATTGTGCAGGTCTGTCTGCTTGTATGTGTGTGTGTGCATGAGAGTAGATTATGACACACAAGGATGTAGTCATTGATCAAGGAGAGAAGAAGGACAGATGTATGAGAGCCAATTGTGAGCAAACAGGAAACATGGTGAAATAAATCCTACAAGAATGAGTGCAAATATTAAGCAGCTTTAGTTAAGTTGTCTACTATTGATATTACCATTAAACGTATTACAATTATTTCTAAATATTCATAAATGTTAAAGGGTGTTTGGTTTTAGTTTTCGTGTTCTGTACGGATAAATAATTATCACTACTATTGTTAGTTGTAGCAGTAATTACAGTTGTTGTGTAGACTCATCTATGCAAAAAGAATACTGGCAACAGTAGTGCGAAGGTCCAGTTATGCCTAAATAAACAGCTTATTTAACAGAGGTCACAGAGAAGAAAGGAGGATATAATGATGAGTCAGCCTTACACTTTTTTTTATGAGTAACAATGTGGTCTGCGGCATGATGGAGATATGAGTCATGAGAGAAACAAACAAACCACTAAAGTACACGTAATGTAACGGCTGATTGAAATGCGACCTTCAAAGAACCTCCGATTAAAAAAAAGATGTGTCATTTAATCAAGTGCAGGCGTTTGCCAATTAGAAAAGCACACACCCAATCCCTCTTTCACCAGCTGAGGCGTTTCATTGTAAACTGCATCTTCCTCTCGGACTCATCCTCTCCGTCTGGTGCCTTCTATGTGACTGTATACAGCCAAAACTATGTGGACACCCATGTCCAGCAATGTAGAAAGATGATGTTGACAATCCAAACATTGCCTGCAAAACTCTGATTAGAATAGTGTTTCTACATCTGGAGGAAATAATTATTTATTATAGGCAAATCACCACATCTAACTGAGTGAACGAATAAATCTGAGATGTGGCAATTAAAAAGTCTAGGACGATGGTTTATTTTTTCATGGTTAGTACCAGTAAGGGGAACTACAAGGCACTACAAGGCAAAATCTATGCCACTGAGGTTTCTTCCCAAGACATTGCATGAGGCTCTCAAAATTGCATCACTTGCACCGACATCTCTCTATCTCTCTCTCTCTTTCTGTGGACTTCAGTTTCTCCGTCGTGCCGCAGAGGGATGCCACTAATAAACTCCAAAACAAGGTTAGGCAGAATATCTAATTAGCCAGCAGGGCTAGCAGGGACACAGTGACCGATGGAGCACCCAACCAATGCCATTTACTTTCTAGCCGTCGCTCTTCTTTCATTCCTGTGGAAATGATGATCAAAGAGCAGCAGAGGGAAGGAGACAGCGAGGGAAAGGAGAGAGGAGGAGGAGGAGGAGGAGAGGATGGCAACGGTGTATTTGTGTGTGTGTGTGTGTGTGTGTGTGTGTGTGTGTGTGTGTGTTACTGAAGTACAGCGCTGGTACTGAGCTAGAATTAGCTGCAAGCACTCACAAACACTGAGTTACTCATATTCCATTTGTCTTGTTTCTGCATATGGTCGACGATCTCTCCTTTAGTCCATCTGCCTGTTGATCTCAACTTGATCTCAACTTTATTTAGCCTATTATTTTTGGTATGGACACCAGATTAATCCGTTCCATTTCAGTCCACAACATCTCTGAACTGCCCTGTATGTCATTTCTATATGATTTACATTCATCATGATGGACACCATGACAATATGTTTGCAGCGGAATATAGAGCGATAACCTTCACCTTTCCAACAACTAAATAAGCACAAGTGCAACTGGTCACATGCAACAAGTGTCTAATTACATGCCAGGCAAATCCTTTTGACACAGCCCGGCTAGTGTGTGTGAGCATGTGTGTGTGTGTGTGTGTGCACGATATGGGCGCTTCATCCATTATCACGTTTCACAAGGTGTTTGGATAACTAATTCGACTGCTATGCTCCGTGTCTCCCAGGGATGAACAAGAGAAAACAAAGGGAAAGGGTGAAATCAAGGAAGAAAAACGTGACTGCAGCAACACTGAGGGAAAAACAGCTACAAAAATATGCCAGGGATTTGCTTAAGCCAGGAAACAAATGGCGCACAAGGAGAACGTATGTGCTTCACAGTCCCATAGATTACAGCTAAAGGGAATGTATTTATTCCATTTTTGGCCCTGGGGATAAGGGGGGGGTGGGCAAACATCCTGCCACCGTGTTGTTTTTGTTGATTGTCTTTCGCTTTTTCTTTTTTTTTTTCTGCAGTTGGAGTCCAAATGCCAATTCATATTTTGGCAAGTAAGTCTCGAAACGTTTTCCATGTCACTTTATTAGTTATTAAGGTCAATTTTCAATTTCAGAAAATTATTTTGGCCACCATTTTGAGTTTTGTCAAAAATCGAGTATTCATCTTCCACAAAGTCTATATGTAAAGAGAAGTGTCTTTTGGATGATTTTGTGGGCAGAAGAGAATTTGAAGAATTAAAAAGAAGGCTGTGCGATCGGTGTGTGATTGTGGATTTTTGTAGATTTATGTCATTTTAGCCACCTTGTTTGGCTATAACTAATTCGGCAGTGAAGAGAAACAGGAAGTGGGGTGTAGGTCTGCAAGTCTTCCCTTAAATATGACTTAATATTGCCCAGCAGGTAGACACGTCCATCAGTGTGCCTCGTGCTCTGCTTGATGTATCTTTGCTTTTCTCTTGGAGTCACTGCTTGCAGGTATGTTACATTTGGATGTTGTCTCAGGGAAGCAAACCCTATTTGAACTAGTCACTATGGTGCACAACATGATGTTGTATGCAAAAAAAACATGGAAGGCAACAATGATGTTGTCCATTATCAGACCACCAGATATTTGAGTCAATTTTCAAAGGAATACATGATTATCATCATACATGACAACAAAATTGCAAAGCATGTCATGTTATTTGGAAAAAGTAATGTCAAAAATTGTTGTCTGCTGCGGGGAATGAGTATTGGAGAGCTCTAGAGATGTTTATGAATTTATGAATAGTGCTTGAGAGCATGCTGATAGGTTTTCATCACTACTTGTGTATGAATGAGGGACAGCATTTATATATAAACAGCATACACATTACCACTTAGTTTAAAGCTTTGAATATCAAATCCAGAACTATAAATCCCTGCAGGAAACAAAGAAGCAAAGGAGTAGCTTCTTTTATCAAACTGATCACTTTAATGAATTGTAGATCATCTTAGAACAATGGTTAAATGACTGCTTTGGCATTATTATCTATGAAGAGAGCAGTAAACATACAAGAATGTGGCAAAAATCTGTGTTATTTATTTGTGTGTACTGTTTTGCTAAACAATCACTATGTATTGCAAAGTATCCTTCAACTAGAAGTATTGACCTAACTATTTAGTCATCACTGACCTGCAGTAATGTGATTCTAGTTAAAAACAGGTTGTCCATGATTGGTTAAATTGTGATTTCATTGGCAGTGAAGCCGTCTGTGGCCCTTACCGTAGCTCCATAGTATCACAACAATATAAAAGAAGATATTTGATCTCCACTGAGGTGAAATGTGAAAATGTAAAACAAATTTTACAGAATGCACAGTTTCATCAAAACTGTGCCTACCGTGTATTTTGTTCAGAGGCACAGCAGATACAGCTTTCATTTTAAAATTGCTGAATTGCAATCCAAAAGGATTGGAAACAAAGGGCCATCATTAAACATCTATGACACGCCTGCTTCCCGGTCTGCTATTCTCCCTCCACGATGTTAAATCCAGACATGCCCTACATGTTAAAATAGCTGCACATGCGCTCCAATGTCTTGTACTGCACCTTAGGTATTGTTATTGCAATGATGTGATTTCCATAAGTTGTCATGCAAATCAACAAAATGAATTCCATGCAGTGAGAAAAGCATAACATCCGCCTCCCACCGTCCCTTTGTCAGGTGGTGTTTATCAATTTATATCATGAAATTATTGTCTTTGTCTTATTTCCTATCATATTACAGTACGTGCTAGTGCTCTGTACATTGAATACCTGTCAAGTTCAACAAATTACTACAAGCATTGAAACAGAAATATTGCAAATCAACTTTTGCTCATTAGCTTTTGGTTTACAGAACTAATGCTAAATAATGACCCTGCATTTACTAATACAAGTATTAAACAAAGTATTGAACATTAGCTGTTTAAAGCTGCTATGTTTTTGTTATATGACATCGAGAACACTAAATTTTTCAAAATAAGACAGCTTTAACTCAATATATCTGATCTGCCTGAGTCTAATTCTGCTTCACATGAGGATCTTCATCTGCTGGCAACAACAACAATCTCAAGCCTCTGTTGCTGTGCAACCAATATCACTTTCTAACAAAATCAGTCCTTAGTTTTAAGTATAATATTTCTTGCACAGCCCTGGTGTCACATCAGTTAAGATTGCTTTACTTAATTCTGATTGTCTCTCTTTTTACATGATGCTCTTTACATAAAATATCTTAGTGGTCAAAAAAGGTTCACGTTTATAGTGTGTTTTAGGCTGTCCAAGGAAAAAAAAAAAAAAAAAGTAATATCTATGTCTTTAATTTTTTTGAGGAAACAACACAATATTAGCAGGGAGCACTACATTTGTCTATTTTTAGTGATTATGTTATCATCCCTGAAGGTTTAAACAGCCCAACAGGCTCGCCTCCCAAACATTTGGCGCATTCGTTTGACTCAAGTGTGTCGCCAAGCCCAGAAGGGCTAAAAATGACATCTTTTAGAAGGGGCGCGCTGCATATTCAATCTCTTATCTGGGCTGGAAAACATTTCATTTCATGCCGCTGCTGAAGTGTATCCTGTTAAGAACATTGATAGGCCCGGGGATGGAGGAGTGTCAATAAGCAATACACACAATGAGCGATACACAGGATGTGGCATATAAATTCACAGCCATCTAGTTGATTATTTCTCTAATCTGGGGTTACAGAGCCTAATAATTCTGCCTCACAGGTGAGTTGATGCCATAAATCTCAACATCGTTTCACTTTTTCCCAGCATGAGATGATGAAAAACAAACTATCACTCTTCCTCCTGTTTTTAGCAGACTGTCGTTAAACCTGGCGTTGATAAGTGGCAGTCTCTCCATTAACAACCCAGACTCAAAGGGACCATAAATCCTACAGGGTGTGTGTGTGTGTGTGTGTGTGTGTGTGTGTGGTTGTGTATGAATGTGTCTGCGTGCACATGTTTGTGTGTATCTACATGTGTGTGTGTCGAAGCTGTTGAATAAGACGCCCAAACATGAACAGCGCAAACAAATTAAACTATGCAGCCTTGGAGCCATAAATTCTCGCACAAAAACAGTCAAACACTCCTCCTCTTCATTTGGAAATGTGCTCTTTGCATGGATGTCGCACAGCATGTTAACATACAAGCACGTGCAGTTCAGGATGAACAGACGAAGAAGAAACGTGTGAATGCCAACACACACTGAACGCATGTTCACCACAGGGTTCGCGTACTGGAGTCAATCCGCCAAGTATGTGTTGTGGAGAGATTGATGGCCAATGCCGTCACTGGCAAAGAATCACTGCCGTGACAAGTGTTCAGGCAGGAAGTGCTGTTGTACGTCACCCGCTCTCACCCTGACCCGCAGCAGACTTTGGCTCTTTACAAGCTTGACTCATTAACTAACACTGTAAGGCTCTCAAATGGAGTACGATACATGAACACCAAATCCTGGAGGAGGCTGGAGACTGAATTTATATGAGCTTTGATCCATCCAATCATTGCTATATAATAATCTATAGAAAGTGACTGGCATGCACTTAACTTAGAAGTGACAAAATAAGAAATCAGAGCTGCTTGATGTCCAAAATCCAAAGAGACTCAATTTGTATTATATAAAACAGAGTAAATCAGCAAATCCTCACATTTCAGAAGCTGTATCCAGATAACGTCTGACTTATTCACTTGAATATCTTAAAAAATACTTCTGTCTTAAATAATACTAACTTTCTGACAATTGACTAATCAACTATCAAGCAAAGTGTCATTTTGGTGTGTCTATGTTTTTGTTGCTTTAAGGTTAAACTGGCCAGTCAGAGAACCTTCCGAACATTTGGGAGTATTCCTTTACTGTCTGCTTTCAAGGTCTTTTTTTTTTTGTGGAAAGGCAATTTACGCAGCTCAAATCAACACTTTGAACTACAAGCACAAGCAATATGAAAGCACGTAAATACATTTTCCCCCTCCCATGCCTATACCGTACAACCTCTTGTGCTCCCGAGTGCTTGCAAAAAAGCAAACACCTTTCCGAAACCTTATGCGTCTGAAAAATTATAGTTTTCCAGCCCACTGCCTTTTAATCTGTGCTTAAAAGTGTGTGTTTATCTGTGTGTGTGTGTTTGTGAGTGTGCGTGGTGTTCATTTTATCTGTATTCCAATAAACCTTGATTTTGTTGACACTGATACAGCTCGCTGGGATGGGCTGCACACTCCTCTAGATCCCCTTTTGTAATCGTAGCTGAACACACATATACACTGCCTCTCTCTCTTCCTCCTCCACACACAAACTCATATCGTGACACTCACAGCACTGACGGCTGACTGTAGTGTTAATGCCACTCCCAGCACCATGCACTAGTGCTCCTTATTTAGGTCCTATCGGGCCCGTGGGCTGAAAATCTGTCCCTTTCACGCCTCCTCCTCCCACTCTCACTCACTTCCCCGCCCCTTGCCAGACTGCCAGGCCTTAAGTCCCTCCGTTCCATCACTCCATCACTGAGAGAAAGGCATGTGAAGAAAGATGCCTTCACATATTCCAACAGCTTTTCCCTCTGATATAAAATGTACTCAGTGTTTCCCAATTGGCAGTTACAAACTGAAATATGACACAAAATGGGAAAGAAGATTGCTTTTTACAAGTAAGAAATGTGCGCTCTTGTACAGAGTGAAAGTGAGTGAGCTGGTAGAGGTTCCGTGTCTCACTTTAGGTCAAGTTGGTTGTTGCTTTAGTCATGGGAAGTCTGTCTGACTATTGTCTTACAATACCACAGGCCCCATTTACACCAGGGTTACTGGTGTCTAGGAGGAAGCTAATCTTACTACGACCAGATAATCATTTTACTACATAATTTCATCAAAAACTATTGCTAACACCAACAATTTTGACAGCCAAGAAAATGAAATTTGATGTTGTACGGTCGTGGGGTGCAGTCGGACCACTTTGTAAATGGTCCATTCAAATGATCCATTCAAGGATATGCCTTCATTACATTCATAAGATATGTTGTGGTAGAATTATTCCCCGTGGACAAACATTAAGCAATTCCATGACATTTGTGAAATAGATAATGAAAGTGAGGGGGGAGAGGCTGAGGAGTCAGGGACCAGTTTCAATATTTTTGCATTGCATTGACCAGTATTAGAAAATGTTGATATCTCTGAACACACTAGTTTAGCAGCATTGGAGATATGTACAATTGTTATAGTTTAAACATACTATATCATTGTATTCATCAATTTGTTAAATCCATATTTCTTCAGTTGAAAACTCAAACGCATGCTGTCCATCCAAGTGGATAGATAAAAAAAACTTCTTGATAAATGCAAAAATAATTCATGCATGAAAGGGGTTTAAAGGACTGGGAAATAGCCTTTCTTGCTGAGAGGTAGATAACAAGATTAATGGATCTCATGTTCTCGAAGTAACTTGACCTTTTTAGCTTAGTTTAGCCTAATGACTAGGAACAGGGGAAAGAGCTAGTTCAACAATTCAATGAGCAACAATTCGCAAACTCAAATTAACAGCACACAAACAGAAATGCAAAAACTAAACTGAATTAAAAACATAGTACAAAATGATGTGGTGATGAACCGGGCACAGTGTGCACCTTCACTGAGTGTTGTCACATTGAGGTTGCCAGGCTGGGTAAGTTGGAATGATCCAGATAAATTTATTAGGTTTCATTTTATATACAGACTCAAAGATGTGTCAGGAAGGACTGTGGCCTTCAGAAACATTTTCTTAATAGCAAAAGAAGAAAGATGTTAACATGCTAATGCTGTTGCGATAAAGTCATTTCATATATTCAGAACATCATATTGCAATTTTTTTACCTGGATGTATCAAAAACTTAAGACAGAAAAAAATATGTATGCATGAGGTTAGTTTTGCTGCAGTTCAACTTTTCCCTGTGTGACACTGAGGGAGCAAGATGGACTTAACCACTTAATCATTACATCATTGCTGGAAATGCTACGCTTAATTAACAGCAATCAAATAACGGCAGCAGCTTGAGCTCGCAATTTGGGACATATATCACTGCATATACATTTCCTATTTCTCCATTTCAAACAATTGAAACTTCTGTCAAGTTCTCTCTCTGCTTCCTAGTTAGGAGTGCAGTTTAATGAAGTGCTGCAGCAAAAGACAGACTCAGATATGTATTTATTGAGGAGTGACTGTGACTCATAAAGCAACTGCTGCAGGAGCACACACACAACCAAACAGACAATTGCCTATATATATATATATATATATATATATATATATATATATACACACACATACATACTGTGGAGCTAAAGCACGTATATATAGCTGAACTTATTTGTAAGCCAGCATTCCCCTGATAACAACAATTTGCTGTGACAGCAAGGAATACATGAATAAACAAATAAACAAATCTAAAGAAAAGTGACTACTTTGAAAAATAAATCAAAAGTGATCATTTGAATGTGAACAGAGGCGAAATATTCATTTTCGATGACTGCTTGAGATTAAACAAAATATTCCAAGCTCTACAACCTATAGTGTGGTATACATGAAAGGCTGATCAAATTCAGCAAAAGCCGCATACAGGACACTAAATAGAGAACAGGCAGAAAAGATAAGACAAAAAAAAAAATAGGTGAGGAGGAGATGAGGAGAGGTTGAGAGAAATCGGAGGAAGAGGAGCAAGAGAGATGGAAAGTAAATTACTTTTGACACAAGCGGCTGATGAGAGCAAAGGGAGGGCAGAATTGCATCTAAAAAATTTGCTAAAAATGTGTATGTGGTGTAGATGGGGGGTGTGAGTGTAAATATACATGCATGTCCTGACAGACTGCTGTTGGCAGGTGAGAGCTGCTTCCAGACGATTCCCAGCATCTCCAAACTCACTCATAGACAACGCAAAAAAATGCCTCCTTTGAAAAGAGAGGAACTCTGGTTAAAGACGATCAGAATCTAAAGGCGATATATGTTCCCTATGAACCTTACAAACCCCCTTTTCCCTTCTTTTCTTAAAATACATTTTCTTTCCCCTCACTTATTTTCAAAGCGCTTAGACAGAGAGAGTGGAACGCTTCCCCCCGTCCCGCTGGAGCATCAATATACAACAGAGCCCAGAGGTCCAAACAGGAGAAAGGCTGAGGAGAGCAGCGCAACACAAATCCATAATGGATTTTCTTTTCTCTTTCATTCGCTTTCTGCAGGGAGATGCACCGCTGGCACAGAATGAGAGATGCAGGTAGAGGAGGGGGATGAGAGCGAGAGAGAGAGAGAGATAGAAAGAAAGAGAGAGAGAGAGAGAGAGAGAGAAAAAGAGAGGCGTCGGCTGGGAGAAACAGAGAGGCCGTTGGAGACTCAAAACAGTATCAATAACAAAATCCCTTACGAATATTCCACTCATCGGTCTCTGGAGGGCTCGCATAACACATAATTTACACTATTTGCAAGGCCCAGCTTAGACCAAAAGGTGACAGGAATTAGAAAGCAGCTTTGGTGTAGCTTCAACTGATCTGATGCAGAATTTTCCGCTAATTAAGTTGGCCTGCAAGGGAGGGACTGCCAAGAGGTCTGAGCGATGTTAGGCTTCAAGCAATAATAAATAAATAAATGCATCAGTGAATAGCAGCTCTCCGGCTGTATCTTATATTTGCAGCTATTACAAATGGAACTCTCTCTCTTTTAGATGGCCATTCAGCCTAACACTATTTATTTGAAAATGTTTCAACTTAGTGAGCATGAAACGCTGCAAACCAGAGAGCGTGTTTCAGGACGCAGTGTTAGCACAGTGCAGCCCTCTCTGAGGCTGGTGAATTAAGTGTAGAGGATGAGGCTGTTGATTCAGAAATTGTTTGTATGAGCCTTCACACCCAAGTGAGCTTCATTTCGTTTTGCTAGTAGCTCTGAAGCACAAAATGTACAGAGTCAGTGAATAACGCTGGGTGCTGTCACAGTGTCAGAAGAGTCAGCCTTGTATCAGTCACCAACGGATCTGCTTCAACCGCCTCTGAATGCATCGCATCACTGATACCAGTTTTGATTACAGTACTGCGTCTTTTTCAGTGTCCAGTCCATTTACTTTATCAACACCTTCCAGTCTAAATAACTCTATAAAGGACATTTTCAGTTTAATACGAATTGGGTCTTAATTAAATGGTTTTGGTAATCTTTTTTATTGGTTGGTGGTCAATGAGATTTGGGAAAACAGTGGCCTAACTAACACAAAATCTGATGGTAGGGAGGTTGTGAGCAAGAATTTCGTCAGATTTGCAATCACTTTATATGCAGATAAAAACTAAATTGAGTTTACCTAAAATCTCACTAATAAGCCTAAATTGTGTGCACGCTCCACTTCTGTAAGTATGGGTTGAAGTTGAATCAGGATGTTTATCTGTAAAGTGTGATGGATGTTTGCAACAGACATTTTGAAAAAACAATGTTTTCGTTCTCTCTCTTCCACAAAACGTTTGCTATTGTGGGGGTTTGTTTGAAACCTGCCTGAGGTGTGAATGCTCACTTCTATTGGCCTATCTGCCTTTTACTGGCAAGATCACAGTGTTCCCAGATCTCAGCCCTTTACCCCCTCGGTTTTGCCTCAGCCTGTAGGACACACACACCATGTAGAACTTTCACGGACTGCGAGTGCTGTATATGAGTGAGTGTCTGAATATGAATATGTAGACGAAACATGTTTCAAAAGATCAAAAGACTGCACTCTCTTCTTTTTGATCGTTGTGATTATTATGATGCCCTCTGAGTTAAAATAATCCAGCAGCAGAGTATGCAACTGAAACCTTAAAAATATGGTGTTTCCCAAGCTTCAAAGCCAGGCCAACAATGTAGCAAATACGTCATGGTCTTTATTGCAAGTCGGGTGATGGTTAACTTATTGGCTACAGTGCCATTACTACCAATAGGAATAATTTCCACAAGATGAAAATAGGACCAATATTATAATAATCCTGAATCATCCTTGACATTTGCCATAGCCTTACCTTTGTCACTTTGACATGCTGCATCCTTTAACTGCCATTCTAGCAAATTACACATACCCTTCAAATTGTTCACAACATGTTTGAAAAATGTAGTTTGGTAAACACATGCATGCAGAAAAAGAAAAGGCTCTACCTTGTCCGCAGGTTCCCTGGGCTGGGAGGTCCGTCATATACGGACAAGATGTCAAAGTCCTCCTCTAGGGCGAACCCTTGAAACACCAGCTGTATCCGGTTGTGCTCCGCCGCCACGATCACCCATGTACAGTTGGCGTAGTTAGGATAACCGTAAGGGTAGCCGGGGCTTTCTATCGTCCCGTTGGGACTGTGTAGTGTGTAACTGCAGTTCTGAGCTGCGAAGAGAAAAAGAAACAGGCAGTTATTAAAAGGGTGTAAGACGTGTTTGAACTCCTAGCAGAGTGTAGAAAGTATTTATAGAGTATTAAACCAAATAAAAGACACACCTCTCCATCAAAGAATAGAAATTATACAAATCCACAATCATACTTAAATGCACACCCACAGTCAAACAGCACCAATTGCTGCAACATCCATTATCACCTAGAGCGTGCAGCCTGAGCCATTATTATTGCAGTGCTAAATGGTTCATCCTCTCCCAGCTTTACCCACCTCTACCACCTCCATCATCACACACTTGTTCATTCACTGCCCCTTTCACCACATAAATAATAGGTCCAAATATATAACATAGTTGGATAAGGGAAGATGAGAGGACAGGAGAGGAAGCACACACATGAGTACTACATTAATTCTACTCATCAAGCATTTTCATCAGCAGCCACTCAAACTACCTTCAGTCTTAAATTATAATGGTGTATGTTGCCAGACATCAGAACTGAGCTTGGGGTGGATGTGTGGAGTGTGATCTATTAGTCGTAATTAATCCATGAATGGAGTGACGTGTGATCGCAGTTATATTTTTCATCATAACACACTCAATTAAAGGGTATTTCCTCCAATCAAAAAAAGGTGCATGTGAAAGTTATTTCCGTCCTCCAGACTGACAAGAGAATAACATGTGAATACATTGGACAATCACACCATATAAGTAGGCTTATGTGTAACTTTTAAATTGAAGACAGCATTAATGCAACATGTTCTGAATTGTAGTTCCCTTTGCGGAAGAAAACTTAGGATCACACAATATGACCCTGCATAATACATATCCTTATAAGGATATGTATTATACATATCCTTATAAGGATATGTATTATGCAGGGTCATTTTGTGTGATTCTAAGTTTTTTTGTAAACGTAGGATCCTTTGTAATTCAGTCCTTCTATAGTATAGAAGGACTGAATTACAAAAACATGCAAGAATACATGCTATTTATACAAATTATGTGTATTTTCCCTTTGTTTGCTTCAGCCACGAACCTGAATGACAATGCAGCCTGATTAAAATATAATTAGGAGAGTATAATTGGAGGACATCTGTTATCTGCATAACCTACATTATTCAACAATACCAAACACTTGCAGTAGATATGATTTCTGTTTTTTTTCAATTTGCATCCATACTCTTAACGTTGTAAATGCCTGTAATAAATCAATGCAAGAAAATGAACTATGCTACCTGACAGTATTAAGACAGGGTAATAAAAAAAACAAGAATCTTGAGTAAACCCACTGCAGCTTCGAAACGTGAAAACTCCTCCAGGGGGAATGTGTATCCCTTATTCAATGCTTGTGAAACATACAGATTATGTGTTACTTTGTAAGCGCTCTCTGATGGGAAGAACAATCCCAAAGCTAAAAATATGTCCAAATGTTCACTCTGAAACATACCTCATCTCTTAAAAACCAGCAGGGATTTACAGGTAATAAGGCACCATGAATCAACACAAGACAAATGAAAGGAAAAAAATTGGCAATTTTTCTTCCTTTCAGTCTTACTCTCAACCAATATAAATGAAACATATTTTTAAAGTAAATACAGGGGGAAAAAAGAGAATAAATTGCCAAAAATGACGTACGGACAGGGATAATCCCTGGTTAGCCAGACGAGGGAATGTTGCATTTGTTTTCACAGCAATAATCAAGCCCGCTGTTTAAGATTTCAGGGGCTACAAGCCACACAGGGGTGTTTATGAATTCTGAAATGCCGCTGGAAAAACACTAGCTGACACAAACAAATGCACCCAAACAAACAAAACCAATATTAACTTGTTTTTTTTTCCCAGGCAGCAAAAAGCAAAACAGTATCACAATATGTTGCTTGGGTTGGGGAAAAAGGGGTGACAGTGTCAGGAGGTAAAGATCCAGACTGTCTGAATGGCATCAGTAGGAGTGGAATGATAATAGCATATTTGCCACTGTTGACTCCCTGGAGCCTGCCCCCCCCCCCCCAAAACAAAAAAGAAAAAACAGGCAGGGGACCCTTTCAGGTGTCACTTTTCAGCACTTCATAAGCTCTTGATCTCTTCCAAAATATGCTAATGGTTGTGCGCTTGAACTCTGGCCACTTGAATACACTTTAGCAATCTGTATAATGTTACACTGTGAGTGCAGCTCTTTGTTTGCTGTGGAGATCTGCAAATGTTACAATGAAATCTTCAGAAAAAATGTGGGAAGACATGAATAAAATAGAGTAAACTGTGATGTGAACAGAAACTAAATATGACCTATATACTGTATATAATGCTGAAAAAGCTGAGCAGCATAGTGTGCATTCATGTTTATTTTCCATGTGTCTTCTCTCAGTCCTTTTCTTTAAACAGAAAGAAGAAAGAAGAAAAAAAAGATCAACGTGAAAGCTATCTCCATTGGATTTTTCATTAACGCCTTTAAATAGGCCCAGCAAGTGAGCATCCACCTTCCCAATTACCTTCAGGTCAATACTAATATCAAGGTAAAACCTTTATATCCACCTCTCCCACCCGATTTTCATATCAACAGCCTGGTCAATAATCTCCTCATCATCTCCTTCATTACCTGGCCTATATCAGACAAATGCCAATCAATGACTCATACAGCGGCTAATGTCAGAGCTTGATAGGGGTCAGAGTGGAATATGAACCTCATGTACATATGCAATGAGTTAGAATGTGTGGGCTGGGATGAATTATATAACAATAACAGGGGGGGTTCAAGTGGCTAAGTTGTTATTATGTTTCAGGACGGACTCAAAATGCTAGAAAAAAAAAGATTTTGTGACCCTTCAGGTTGCAAGGACAAATCATTCGTGTTAGATATCAACATGTTTAGAGTGCAACAGCTCTCCACATAATTAGCAGCTTAAATGAAAAGCGTCACCAAAGGAGTATGTCTTTGCAGCTGAATAAAAGTGCTTGATATCATCATAGTGGTTGTGTTAATAGGGGCCGGACGACGCTTTATACATACTGATATATGGCAGGTGATAAACCAGGCAGAAAAGCAGGCTCTGTGTTTTATGGGTACAATTAAGCGGAAAAAATCATGACAAAGAATAAGTATACTGAGTCCCCCAGAGCTCGGCTGAATGCTATTTTGAAGTGTGAGCATCTGTGCCAAGTGACCAACTCTTAAATCGATAATGACACACACAATCTGGGACAAAAGACTGAGATAATGCTTTTAGAGAGCCTGCTGTTTTGGCTCCGGCCAAAAAGATTCTATCTATGCTGCAAAATAGATGGTCAGAATTGAATTGGACACAAAGCAGACACATCAAAGTTCACTTGACAATGCACTTTTGTGGCCATTAAGAACCGATTCACAATATCAGAAAGTTTGATTGTTATATCACTCAGTAATAACGGGGATGTTTTGCGAGATGTTTTAGCTGCACTTTGTAGGCTTAGAAGTGCGTTTGAGGTAAACCGAGGGAATGTAAGTCCAGAGCCTTCGGTTGAGTCGATCCTTCACTTGTGGCTCGGTTGAATTATTTAAGCCTCGCCTGGGGAACATTATGAAATTAGCTGTTGGGAGCTGTTGGGAAGTGGTGACCCCTTCTGTAGCCCCTCAGTGTAAATCTATGGAAGAGCCCATCCTGCAGTTGACCCCACTGACATACCATAAAGACCACATAAAGAGACTGCTGGCCGTGCTGTTTTAGCCCAGTAGACCCCCGGTAAAATAGAAGGTCATATTGCTCAGGTGAACCATTATGAATATGGGGTAATAGAAAATATGCTGGTTCAGCAATTAGGGAAATTGCCAACTGGTTTTAGTGGATAGTGTATTTTATCCCTCAGCATGTTTATGGGAACTGTTTGCACTGGCTTGTATTGGAATGTTAACTATGCTTGATATCTGTGGATGTTCAACAGCTATGTTGTCCGCTGCTTAGCCCGCTCTGCCACTGGCAGCATCAGCTTGGCACTAACAAACTGAACGCTGCCAAATGGGTGTACAGGGAGAGGTATGACCTTGCTGGGGCAGAACTCCAGGTTCTTCATGCATATATGTGTGTGTGTGGGGGAGCTATTGTTTGCTTTGCCAGGACAGTTGTTTAGTAGCGGGCATACAGAGCTGCGGCAGTGCGCTGTGACACTTTGATGAATCGATGGTCACTGTGCTGTACTCTGGCAGGACAGCAACCCCTCAGAGCGGAGGAAGGAGACATAGAGAGAGACCAAAGGAGAGCGATAGAATGAGGTTTACGGGGGCAGACAGACACAAAGCAGACTGACTGGCTGACTGAATGTATGGACATATGAGAAAATAGATCTGGAAGACGTGACATGAGGAATAATAGAGGCAGCGGTGAGGTGAGGGACAAAAAAAAAAAAAGCAGCAGAAAGGCAAAGAGAGGGAGGAATGAAAGAGGAAGACCAACAACCAATGTTTTTTTTTCTTTTTTTTTTTAACCTATTTTCTGCATTTGTCTTGCCCTTCTGTGCTGAGGTCAGAGACAGCCAGTGTGACTTTCACAGCAAGATAGCGCTTAAGCTGCAATGTTAGCAAAAGTAGAGTGTCTATTTCAGGGGATGCTTAATCAGTGCATTTGTATGTGTGTATTTTGTTAATGTGAGTGTGGAGTGAGACACACCATGTCTGTGCATGGAGGTATCAGTAGTCTGCACATGTATAGACGCCATCCCTATACCGTGTGTGGGTATAGTGTCACATATCTGCATTTAACTCCTCTGCTGAGATGCGGTTACAGCAACTCTCAAGGGGAGGAAATTTCATCTTGGCGAACATAATCCCGACATCACATTCACATAATACCAGAAAGACAGAAACAATACTTGCAATTCAAAACTGCAAATCTGCTTTCTGGACTCCAATCTTTTCTGTTTCCCCCCCCCTGCCTTTGTCTGATCTCTTTATTTCAGTTCAAGTTTGCCTTTGGACAAAAGACAAAGATGCAGGGACCATCCTGTTCTTGCAATCAATAAAAGAAAAGCCTTACGTCTTATGTTGCACATAATGAACAATACTGAAGAGAACAAGACTTTGTTTGATGTTTGAGAAAAGCCCTCCAGAATGACTCATTTCTTAGCATGGAACTGTGTCTATGACATTGTTAATACATGTAAGGATGCAGCTTGGAAAGACTGAGGAAATATATTGAAATGATAAATCAAGGTAACATGAAATTACCAAGCAATTGTTCCAACATATGCAGTATATCTAAGGAAACCTTGGTCACAAGAACCACGCACTCATCCATTAAATTGGACCATAAACTACCTCTTCCAAGTCTCTCCCATCATATAGGTAATATACAGAGTTCAGCTATTTCCTTATTCTCCAGAGAAACCATGAAGCCTCCATACACGTGGTCCATCAGGGCCTATATCCATACAAAATGAGCATCCCATCGGAGCAAACAGTGAATAATTTCAAACCAAATAAGTGTGTCCCTTTGGATTTATCGAGTAACAAAGCTATCAACTATTACATATAACCTATCCCATGAGTAAACTTCAAACAACCAACTGTTTTCTGTGTGTGTGTGTGTGTGTGTGTGTGTCTGTGTGTGTGTGTGTGTGTGTGTGTTTGTGTGTGTCTGTGTGTGTGTACCAGTAACTGCCTCCCTGGTGGCAAGATAAACCCTTCCGCCCCATAGATCCTCTCAGCACCACTATTTGTCTCTTGACGTGTCAGCGCATATGCGCGCCTTGACCGCATCATATCCGAATTAACCTCTAGATGGCCGCCATTAAAATGGAAATGGATGAGCTCAGCGATCCCGCTCGCCTCCATACATTAGGCTAATGCCTGGGCCAGGACGACAACGTCTGCCATTATAGACAAGCCAAATGCAGTGGAAGGCACTTGTGATAGGCTTGCTCCCACTTAGCCCACTGGGCTGAATGCTAAAAGCCGTTTCCTGCAAAAAGCCACAAAAATGGAGCTTGCGTTTTCGTAATGGTGCACTATCGAAGCTTGGAATTGCCTCATGCTGCATGAATGTGTGGAATAAAACATTGATCTGTGTAAACAGATACAGAGAGGACACTTAGGCAAACGCATACGTAAAAGCATTTGCCACATCTTAGGGTCAAGGGTCTGTTGACTTCTCTGGCAACACATAGTTAACACATGCCCTCGCACACAAAAATGCATTGTCACAGCGACATCGCTGGAGGGAGAAATGTTGTTGGTTTAGGGAATAAACAACACCCACGCGCAAACATGTAGCCAAAGATTAAAGGATCACAGAAAGTGGCTGCATGGTAACACATAGAGGAGGCGCGCATGCAAAAAATGCTTTCTCGCATGACTGCATGCACACATTCCTCCTGTTGTCAGGGCTGGCTAAAGAGGCACAATGGAGCATGTGTTCTCTCAGACAGGGAGGAAGAGAAGGAGGGAGCCAGGCAGTTCCTTCCAGCTGGGTCATATTTAACCAGCAGTATCATCATGCCAGCCAAAACGACCTGCAACACAGCCACCCACACACACAAAAAAGCCACCCACACACTTTCACACAATTTCAGCCCATCTCTAAAACTACGCAGGCATATACCCAGTTTAAACACTGCTTTGAGATATGATTTTTGTGATCTCCATCGTGTTCTTTTGCTTCATTACCTCCTCTTCTTATCAATACATATAAATAGCCCATGGTATGTTTGGTGTTGCTGTGAATGACACAGCTCCTCAACAACCCACGCACAGAGGCCTCACGCTGATCAATATAAAATAGCTCATTCAGAGTCAAAGCATGTTACGGTTGATGTTCTTCCGTTTCAGACAGACCCCTCACTTTGCGGGGGAGTTTATTCATCACTAATACAAATGGGCCTCCCACACAAAACACCGTGAGGCTAGATGCCGGGAGAAATTGTGCTTGTCAGTGTGTTTTTATGACTATGTGTGCGGATGCATTTGTATTTGTGATAAGAGCTATAGCACTTGAATGCAGACCTGCTTCCCAGTACTCAGACATGGTCCTTCCTCACTCTCTGCCCTGGTTTCCCCTCAGCTGGAAACACTCTCCCAATGAGCCACATGCTCATGTGGTCGGAAGCCAAGCTACCAGGAGGTGTGTTTGGAGTTTTACAATGAATTTAAGCTATTTGTTTCTAGATTTTTTTTTTAATTTTTTTTTTTGCAGATAAACCACATTGAGTATAGGTGGATATGTCACATGGATGATTAATTACCATTGCCCTCTACACTCTTAAAATAATCTTCTTGTGTGTCTATGTTTTAGGCTGGTTGACTTTAAGCTTTCATTTTGTAATTTTCTTTTCGTAGCTCATTTGTAGGAAGCCATTTTTACTACACAGTGGTGGTTATCGCACATTCACATCCCTTGGTTTGTTGTGTTTAGTGGTTGTGCACAATTGCACTCCAAGTAAATTCATGAATATATATACATATATTTATGAATTTAAAAACAGTTCAAAGAATAACATACACATCAGCTGTATGTTGTTCCAATAACAAATGAAAACTAGTCTTTTTTTACTTTATTATGCATTATTTCTTGAGTCTGCCTTCATACTGAATATCACGCATACACCCTCCCCCCTCCCCAACCACCCTCAACTCTCACACACACACACACACACACACACACACACACACACACACACACACATACACATACACACACACACACACACACACACACACACACACACACAGGTCTGCACATACAGTATATCTAAATCTGCACAAACACACACACACACACTCATGCACACATAAGTGCCTCGAATGATTACAGTTTTATATTCCATTCTCCCTAGTACTTATGAGAAGAAGCACAATTGGGTGTGACACTAATGTGTGAAACACTGAAGGTCAATTATCACCTAATTTCCATTCTGCTCACATCTGACAGCCGGGTCCTTTGAGTTACGTTAGACTGAACCTATGCTGAACTGCCAACCTTAGTTACATCCTGCAGTGTATTTTCACATAAACTGCACCAGAAATCAGTTAAACTTACACTTTCTGAACTCTAACCAATCAATAGCATCAACAGGAGGTCGCGTAATGCAATTATGAATGTTGGAAATGTACGACAAGAATGCTGATGTGTGTTAGTGAGTGGGTATTCATGAACATTTGATCCTCTCTGAGCAGTGTATATTAAACCCCGAGAGGAAGCACGGATCCAAAAGGTCATGACCGTCCCAGCAGAACTATTCCATCTATCACTGAGAGATGGATGAGCTGCAGCTGATCAATCAGCCTCACCTCAACTTACTGTAGTACCCTTTAACCTTTCGACTCGGATCTTAACTGCCCCCCAGGAATGCTTGAGTGTCAACTGTTGACCACAATCATGATTAATGAGCTGCATGGGTTCCTCTCAAATGGATGGGAATTTATTTTAAAGGGAATTAATCTCTGCATATTGCATTCCTACAATGCTGATAACATTAGATTGGGAGCTGTTGCATTGGCAATGTATGTGTAAATTAAAGCCATTGTTGTTGTTTTTTTCAAGTATTAAGACAGTGAGAAAAACAACATATGTTGGCACTGTGTCGGATGAGCAACTATGTTTACAAATTTAAAATTAAAACAATTTTTCCTAATGTACTTCAAGTACAAGGTTGCATCAATGGATCCAATGGATATTTGTCTCTTTGTTCCTTGATACCATCAATAGTAGCAAGCTTTATAAATAAACACAAATAAACACAAATATCCTATTCTACATTACATACCCCAAATGTAATGTAAAAATTTCTTACATTTCAGAATGTCTTGTTGGGTTTGCCATCTTATAATATGTCTATCTATGACACTGTATTTCTTGACTGCTTGACAAATCATTTCCTCTGGTCTATTGCTGTGGAGAAGACATCAGGAGGCACTTTCCACTCATTTCCACT